>QANZ01011436.1:39321-69022 GCA_003254925.1 Chamaecrista fasciculata
TAATCTCTTTTTTTTTTTTTTCTTCTCTCTTTCATTATCTTCTCTTCCTCTATCTTTGGATCTATACTTTGATGATTTTGGAGACAACTCGCGCAATTTCTTTAGTTTTACATTGGCCTTTGAATGTTATGTGCCTCCTTCAATTTTCTCATATGATTAATATAGGCTGCCTTTTGAGCTTACAAATTGTCCATAAGTATTAAGGACTACAAGAAGTTATGACCAATCGGAGTGTAAACATCATCTTCTCTATTGTCAGCAATCGACTAGTGAGTGACTACACTATCTATAGATCCTTCTTAGAACATTCATCCATGATTTTCGTCCAAAGATCTTCCGGCCTGTTTGGGAACTCCAAATCCTAATATCATCTTATTCAATCATCATCTCATCTTAAGATTGGATGAATAGTAATAGTTATGTGTTTTTTAACCTCCATCTCATCTCATCTCATCCACATCGTCATCTCATTCACAACATCATATTCTTTTCTCTTACAATTATCAATTTATCTCTACTTATACACCTATAATTACTTATATTTTAATACAAATATTAAAAAAAAATGAGACAAAATAATAATTTTGCACACCCTCATTTATTACACTTATAATTTTTTCTCTCTATCTATCATTTCTCATCATTTTTTTTCTCTTTTTCATTCACACACTCCACTCTCTCTCTCACACACACACACTTTCTCTCTCTCTCTCTCAGACACACATGTACACATCTCTCTCTCTCTTTCTCTCCCTCTTTCACACACCCACACACACACTCTTATATATATATATATACACTAGGGGGCGTGCCCTAACGGACACGCAAATATGTATATAAAATAAATAAGGGACTAAATTGTTAACTTAGTAAAGAAAGAGAGACAAAATAGTAAATTTTCTCTTATTTTTAATTTCATAGACTTTAGTTTTAAAGATGGACGACCAGAAAGGGGTGGAGCCATATAATAAAAGATATATTGTAATTTATATTAATTTAATTAAATAAAAAATTTGCAATATTATTATTTTTTTAGTTAAAATATTTATTTTGAGTAAAATATACAATTGAACCCCTAAAATATTTTTTAAGTTACAATCTTCTTCCATTCTCTTTAATGCAGTTTTAAAAAAAAAAAAAGAAAAAAATTAACTATTTTCACTTTTATAGGTATTTTAGTCCTCAAACTATAAGCTCAGTTTCCTTGACTCTTAAAATTATTTTTTGTTTAGTTTTTTTCTCAAACTATGCAATTAATTTCTCAATATATAGGGTTAAAATGTCAATTTGGTCCTAAATGTATGCCCTAATGTTCATTTTGGTCCATTATGTTTCAAAATATTCAAATTGCTCCTAAATGTTTGCAAAATATTTCATTTTGGTCCCAAGTATTGAATATGGCTTGTTTCAAGTTCAAACATGCTGAGTTTAGAGCTACGTATTGTTCCTGAAGAGTACCTCCATATATTCTAGTTGAAACATTTTACCAATATTTATGACCAAAATGAATAATTTTGATTTTTGCCAACATTTAGGACCAATTTGAACTTTTTGAAACATAATGGACCAAAATGAATATTAGGGCATACATTTAGGACCAAAATGAACCTTTGACCAAACATTTTTGTGTTGTTTTGTTATTTACATTCTGGTCCTCAAACTATTCTTTGTTATTTTTTGTCATTGAATTTCATAAATAAACTCGATTATTGATGACTAGGATTTTCTACAGGCCCTGAGTTATCATTTACTCATGTTAGGGATTGATTAATTGCACCGGTACAAATTTATAAACCAAATTGTAATCTTAAAATAATTTTAGTATTATTTTTATTTTGGTCTATCATTTCATCCAATGAGATTGACCCTAAGTCATTCATCCAAAAATATTTCATCCTCACGCTTTTCAATATCATCTCATCTCAATATTATTCCACTCAAAACACAACCAAACACATATCATCTTATCTCATTATCTCCATCTCATTTCATTATTTCTTACCATTTATACCCCTGTACAAATTAAAAAAAATTCATAAACCTATTTCAACCAACCACAATTTTACATACCTTTTTATATAATTTCACACCATATTTAACATCATTTTCTCTAAAATCACCCAAACACTAATACATCATCTCATCTCATCCCATTATAACATTATCTCATCTCAATCACTTAATTGAGCTTGGATTGAAATGCAATTGTTCCCAAACAGGTCCGAAGTTGGCATAAAGATAGGTCCCCATACTCAAATTATGATGTGACCTTTTCAAGAAGGGGTGTTCGGGGTAGATTGGATTAAATTTAGGAAGAACTTTTTTAAGGGTGGGTTGGTTTGGGTTTAGTTTTGAGAAAAAAAAAAAAATATTGCAGTCTATACCAAACCAAACAACGGCGAATTGGTAGGCTAACCCATTTTGATTTGCAAATATTTTTTTAAGAAAAAAAATATACTTGACTATACAATTTTTTTTAATCTTTCAATTTTTTTATTGAATTTTGATGAAAAAGATTTCTTATTATTATAAGTCAATAATAATATAATATGATTGAAAGTCATATATACTCATCTAAATAAAGTGAAGTTAGTAATAGAGGAAGATAGAAATACTCACGGCCCAAAAAAGATTTAGCAAGTAAAATTGTAAAAATTCTAATTCTACTATTCTCGATAAAATGTAAAATTGATAAAACTTAAATTGATTAATTGAATGATTGACAAAAAAAAAATTAATTGAAGATGAAATCACTTTACATAATGTTAAAGCTGAGGGGGAATGATAACTCAAAAGTCATTTGTATTATACTAATTATTATTTATTTATGTATATATTAAAATAAAAAAATAAAAATATATAAATAGTGGGATGGCAAGTTAGGTTGGGTTGAGCGAGCTTAGAATTCTAAAATCTGTAACTCAACCCAAATCACTGTGGGCTAAGAATTTTCAAACCAAACAAACCCGTCAGCCCAAACCAAACCAACCCAAACCTGTAAGTTGGGTTGGTTTTGACGGGTTAGCTCGAACTGCTGAACACCCCTATTTTTAAGGGTGTTTGTCTCTTGAGCAACTCTCCCTCAATGGACACATCTAAAATCTCTTTGGGTCCGTTTGGTTGGAGGGAAAAGGGAGGTATGTAAAGTAAAGGCACAGATTCCAACACTTTCAGGTGTTTGATATGGCAATTTGAGCTATGTAAAGTGGATTACAATGTAAAGGCATTTACATTACATAGGCCATTTTTATTTAGGCTCCGTTTGGTAAGGTTGGAGGTATGTAAAGGAAAGGGTTTTACAAGGGAAAAATTGTGAGGGAAAGGAAAAGTAGTTGAGGGAATGTAAAGTAGGTAAAAATTGAAAGTGTTTGGTATAAAATGGTAGGGGAGGGAAAGTAAAATAGATATAGAAAAAAATGACAAAAATGCCCTTCCCACAACCACCACTAGACCGCCGCCTACCACCGCCGTCAACGGTGGTCGTCGCCGCCGTTCACGGTGGTCCACGGTGGTCGGAGACGCCGTGCACGGTGGTCCACGGTGGTCGGAGACGCCGTGCACGGTGGCCTACGGTGGTCGTCGCCGCCNAATTACCATACCAAACACATGAAAATCTTGGACTTTGTGCCCTTTTACAATGTAAAAGTGTTTGGTGGTGTACCAAACGGAGCCTTACTTCACATTTCTGATGTAATCCAAGTCTACCTAGAAAATTATGGTAGAATTCCTAATTTGCCCTCTCACTCTCATCCCATCTTCTTCCTCTAACTGTGGCCGGTGGCGCCGGCCATCGTGGATGGCAGCGGTCTTGTGGTGGTTGTGGGAAGGGCATTTTTTTCATTTTTTTCTATATCTATTTTACTTTCCCTGGTAAGATTGAAACAAAAAAGTAAAAAATTATGAAAACCTGGTCGCGAAGCTATTTTCGAGCTCGATTCGATCTCAATTGCTGACGATCCTAATTAGATAAAAAAAATCGTTAGGAGTAACCCGTAACTTGAACTCACCGCATTCGAACTTGAAACGAGAGAGATATGACTAATTTTGCTTATTTGACTGTGAAATAAGTAGCTTACTTTCGAGACTCGATTTGACCTCTTTTATTCACGCCCTCCGTTGGAAAGAAAAAATATTATTCAAAAGTAATACATAGCTCTAAACTAGTCACATTCGAACTTGAAACCAAATAAATATGACCACATTTAATAGATTGATACTAAAATGAAATATATTTTCAACGTTTAGGACCAAACTGAACATTTTGAAATATAAAGTACTAAAATGAACATCAAAATATATATAGGACCAAAATTATCCTTTGACCAATAATTTTATTTTTCCAACACCCAAGAAGTCGCCTTATATAAGATCAGATCCTGAGCTAACATTTCCTCGCGCCTAGCCCTTGTATACCCAGCTCTGTTGTTCTTCCCTTTTATCATTTCCCTATTTTTTTTCTTAGGTTTATACAATTTGATTTCTTGTTCTTCAAATTTGTATCCTTCTAGATCGAAATTTCTCAGAGCTTTATCAAAGGGTTAGGAGGTGTGGATTCACGCAAGTTGACTATAGTTTTCAGTCTCAGTGAATTAGCGTTGCCCACCTGTGTTTTCAATACCGCCTTTTTTCTGTCTTGATCTCTTACATTAATATAGCATTAGCTCTTTATCACTATTTCTTAGCTCTGTTTCTCAGTATCTCCTCTGATCGTTCTCTCTGAATTTTGTCTTCGTTTTAGTTTTGCGCGAGGTTCATAGATTTAGGGTTTCTTGAGGAAATTATACTTTTATCGAAAACGTTTAGGAGATCCGTGATTTTAAAAAAATACTTTCTTTTTTTGGGTTCTTTCACCTAGATTGTTGTGTTAAGAAATGGATAAGAAAAAGTTGGCTGTCCCGCTTGTGTGTCACGGCCATTCCCGCCCAGTAGTGGATCTGTTTTACAGTCCTGTTACGCCAGATGGATTCTTCCTTATCAGCGCAAGCAAAGGTACGGTCTCTTCCGTAACTGCTTATTTATGTGGCTTCTTAATTTACTGTATTAGTTTTTGGTACTGTACCTGTCTGGTCTTATGCAGTTTCTGATTGATTTCGTAGCTGAGGTTCTTGAATGTGTCTATACTCGTGTGCTTATTATTCCATTACTAGATGTGGTAGTATTAGGAATCATCCCTGGACGTCCTTACAATGATGACTTATTTTGGCACCAACATATTAAAATGCACAGTTGGTTTATCGGTTTTTAAATGCGTCTGGTAGAACATTGTTATATGTCAGTTTTTCTTGTGGGGTTCAGATTCTAGTCCCATGCTCCGAAATGGAGAAACTGGAGATTGGATTGGAACATTCGAAGGACACAAAGGTGCAGTATGGAGTTGCTGCTTGGATACTAAAGCTTTGCGTGCTGCAACTGCGTCTGCAGACTTTTCATTGTATGTGATCAACCTCTTAACCTGTAAACTATTTAGCGTACTGTCTAATGCACTTTTGGCTATGTTAGTTGTCTTTCTAGTTCACTGTGGCCTGCCCTGAGTCCTTGACGAAGAATAGACTGTTTACTACGTCTCACTAGTTTAGTTCATATTTATCGTTTTTCCCATCAGTCTCTATTCATCCATATATAAATAGCTTGGGTACCAAGGATCATAGGTTTTGAGTTTTGACAGTTGCCCAATTATTCTTATTTTCGTGCAAGTATTATTGGTGGCTGGATTGTTTCTGGCTTTTTGTTTTATATTATTGCAAATATGGAAAGTTGAATTGGCCTTTGAATTGCCAATAGCACTAGAGAGCTATGGGTGGCTGACTTTTCTTATAATAATATCCGTATATCAATATTGCTTTTATTCCTTTTTGCCAAACATTTATCAGTATTGCTTTTAATAGGCATTATAGTAGATTGGAATGCTAGCTATAAATGTAGTGCTAGTGAACTATGTCGGAGACAACATAGTTTGTTGATTAAGAGTTGACAGATCATGCGCCTCTGGTTCTTTTGCAGGAAAATTTGGGATGCATTAACAGGAGATGAATTGCATTCATTTGAACATAAGCACATTGTTCGAGCATGTGCTTTTTCTGAGGTAGATTTGGTTTCTCATGTTTTACTTTCATTCTCATACCATTGTCCATTATTACAAAAAGGACCAAAAAAAAAAGGAACCAGAAGAGTGAACGAACATGCAAACAGAATTGGAAGGATTAAATAACAAACATAGAAGCATTGTCACAGACACATCTTGTAGTAAATTAAAAACCTTATGATTTATTGCAGATAGTTAATATTAATAAGAATATTTCATCCAAGTTTAAAGAATTTGTCTCCACTGTAAAACATTAAAACTAGTAAACTACTGTTTCAAAATTCTTGAGCTTTTAGTTTTGTAAGATATCTGTCCTTTATTTTGATCTTGGTCTCTTTGTATGTGTACCTTCCCATTTTATACAGTCTCCTTTGATTTCCATCGTCTCTTTTGACCTTTTCTTTCTGTCCTTTTTGCGTACTCACAAGCCTATAGTGCCAATTTTTAGGATTAGGAACAGTTTCTCAATGGATCTCTTTCCTAATTGCTCTTGTATTTGAGGATGGTAATGACACAATGATACTGGCTTTATGTGGTCCATGCCTAGAATTATTCCTAATTTGCATTGATGTTTATGTACCTTGAGCAGGATACACACCTAATGCTCAGTGGGGGTGTAGAGAAGATTCTTCGAATTTATGATCTGAATCGTCCTGATGCACCTCCCAGAGAAGTGGATAAATCTCCTGGTTCAGTCAGAACTGTTGCATGGCTTCATAGTGACCAGACAATTTTGAGTTCTTGTACTGATATGGGAGGCGTCAGGTATGTGCCTAATTGGGCATCTAATGCCACTTCTTTTCTTGACTCATATCATAATGAGCTTGTTTTGTTCCAATTATAAATTAAACTTTCATGTCATAATGGGATGCAATATTGGACTGAGTTTAGCTTAATCTAGCTGACAATTCACAGGTTGTGGGATTTAAGAAGTGGTAAAATAGTCCAGACACTTGATACCACGTCATCTGTGACCAGTGCTGAAGTGAGTCAGGATGGCCGTTACATCACCACGGCTGATGGTTCTACTGTTAAGTTTTGGGATGCAAATCAGTAAGTTCAAGACCATTTTTCTTTTGCAATTTGGTTTTGGTCCTATGGTTCATGAATCATAATGTTACATTTGTTTCCAGCTATGGATTGGTGAAGAGCTATGATATGCCCTGCACAGTGGAATCAGCTTCATTGGAACCAAAGTATGGGAATAAGTTCATTGCGGGGGGAGAAGACATGTGGGTTCATGTTTTTGATTTTCATACTGGCAATGAGATTGGTGAGTTATTTTAACATTAGTTACATCTAATTTGTAGTAGTATGGTCATTTTTCAGTTCAAATGTGCTCTGATAACAGATTTTTTTTTTCTCCTTTCAATAGTGATAGTCACTTGTTGTATGTATAATACATGTTATGATGGTCTATCTGGTTTACAGCATGCAACAAGGGTCACCATGGTCCTGTACACTGTGTTCGTTTCTCTCCTGGTGGAGAATCATATGCTTCAGGATCCGAGGATGGAACCATCAGAATATGGCAAACAGGTCCTTTGACCCATGATGAAGCAGAGGATTTACTTACAAATGGATCAATTTCAAAGGTGAAGGTAGAAGAAGTTTCACGCAAGATTGAGGGTTTTCACATTGCAGACGAGGGTAAATCCAAAGAAAAGGAAGAGGCAGTGGAGGAATAATGGTGCTGATAATAATTGCTTGCTCATTTTATCTTCCAGTTTGTTCGAGCATCCAGAACCTTGCCTACTACTACTACTACTACTACTACTACTACTATACATGATTAGTGAACCAAGTTTTGTAAATTTAGTTTCTACTGGACATTGAACAAAGCTTTGTTCTCACTAGTTTGAATTTACGTCTGATCACTTCCATTTTTAATTTCGTTATGGGTGATTAAATTTAGTGTGTTCTTGTTCAAGAATCACACCAAGGGAAGGAAACTCACCTGCTTAGTGCTTACTGTGCCAAGATTCACCATTTACCAAATCATGAAAAATTCCATAAAAACAAGGCGGTGGAAAACAGATCCAGCTTTCTAGTGATGATGCACTAGTTACATACTTAAATGTATTAAGTTCAGTATTTAACTTCTTTTTTAATTGTATTCATCCGTTAGAGGATGATATATGAATATTTTTTAATACATTTTAGCAGTTTTTTGTAAGGCTAATCTTGCTTTGAATGGGGTAAGCATTTCCTCTCTTACCGAGCAATGTCGTAACTCTTATCTAATGGATTTAAATACCTTTAAAAGAGTGAACAAATTTTGCATAAAAAGCAGATCGGATTATTGGAAAGCCAATTATCGGCCAATAGAATTTTATGAAGAACTACGAAGTAAAACGTTCGTTGTATTGAAAAGTTGGATTCTCGATGAATATCATGAAATGTTCTATTAATTGTTAATAGTCACCGAGATTTAATAAAGAAAATAGGTATATTTTTTTAAATAAAGAAAATATCAAGTATATTCAATGAACAAATTTATTAAAATAATGAAAGACTAGAGAAGAAAATTTTAAGTGGATAAAAAAATTGAAGAACTAAATTGCCTGAAGGGGATCGGAGAATGTAAATAAAATAAAGTAAAGGGGCCTCCAATAAATATCACAGATACAAACAGTGAAAAAGGAAGACACACACATAGATACATAAATACATACACAACCCTCGAATCTCACATCTCAAATCGCAAATCTCTTTGGTTCGTATATCGCTCCTTCCTTCGTCGAGTCGTCGCCTTCTCTCTCTGTGACTTGTTTTCTCTTTTTGGCCGGAAAATAAGATGTCGGGGAAGGGCGCGAAGGGTTTGACCTTGGGCAAGACCCCTTCGGTCCCCAAAGACAAGGACAAGAAGAAGCCTACTTCTCGCTCTTCTCGTGCCGGCCTTCAGGTCTCTCTCTCTTCTTCCAGATCTCTGCATATTTACTTAATCTCTTTCACTCATTTTGCCACTTTGCGCATTTCGTTTGTATTTGGATGTATGTATGCTGAAGATTAGTGGGTTTTGCTTTGTTTACTTTAATTTCTATTAGGCACCATTTTGGGTTTATAAGACAATTACTGCCGTTGCTTGTACTGTTATACAGCTTTTCAACCGGGCAGCAGTGTTGCTAGTGAACCCTTGTATTGATTTGTGATTTTCCTTAAATAATTGTTGATGGCTACAAAGTTGAGTATGGACTATAGAGACCCTTTAGCTTCATCAGTGCTGTGGGTTTTATTTAACTACATATTTTAGTCTGTTGCCACTTTTGCGATTGAGGGCAACGTTTTGGGTAGCCTCCTTTAGCTTGATCAGTGCTGTGGGTTTTATTCAACTACATATTTTAATCTGTTGCCACTTTTGCGATTGAGGGCAACGTTTTGGGTAGCCTTTGCCCTTTAGTCTTGATATTAGTCCTTTCTTGCTAACTGATGGCAGTTGTCATTTCCATTTTGACTATTTGATATTTTAAGTGAAATGTTTACTCTTTATCGGTGTGCAATGTGCTATTTGATTTTCTGAGTCTATATCAAAGAATTATGAACACAGGCACAGCCACGACACATAATTCATACAACAAATCAGTCAAAACTTAATAGTCTGTGTTATTTGAAGGTGTTGTGTCATCTTGATGCCAGTTCTAAACACTAGTTGGACTTTTACAAGGCTCTTTTTCTTTCCCCCTTTTAAGTGCCTCTGCTCTATGTATCTTTATTCACAATGTTGTAAAGATTTGCTGAATCTGGGTTGGGAGGGGGTTGATGGAGGGGAAGGTTTCTATTGTTATGTGACGTTTCTTTGTGGCATAATGCAATATAGGATTGACTACTATGATAAACCACCAAATCTTGATTTTAGAAAAGAAATTGGGTTGTTGGGGGCTGCTCCTGCTATTCTTTTTTTCTTTTTATTTTTTCACGTGTCTTCAAATCAAACAGATGATGCTGCTTCTTTTGACAATTGTGTTAAATAAGTCAACTGATTTGGTCCATTGTCTTATGATACTGCATTATCTATTACCTTCATCACACTCTCCCTTGTAACCCTACTATAAAAACTTCTATTCTCGCTTACAAGCTGCATGTTGTTTTCTGATGTGAACTTCTTCCATGTGTATTATCTGCAGTTTCCGGTTGGACGTATTCACAGGCTATTGAAGTCAAGGACTACAGCCCATGGTAGAGTAGGAGCCACAGCTGCTGTGTACTCTGCTGCTATCTTGGAGTATTTAACTGCGGAAGTTTTAGAGCTGGCCGGGAATGCTAGCAAGGATCTTAAGGTTAAACGTATTACTCCCAGGCATTTACAGCTTGCAATCAGGGGAGATGAAGAACTTGATACCCTGATAAAAGGAACAATTGCTGGAGGTGGTGTTATCCCTCATATTCATAAATCTCTCATCAACAAATCTTCCAAGGAGTAGATTTCTATGGCAAGCTGCTTGTTTGAAAGATTTTATCTCTGCTAATTGTGACTTTGTTTTATGTAGCCATTAAAACACCAGGGTCAACAAACGTCTAGTTGAGTTGTGGGTTCTCATGGATACACTTTTAGTCCTGTTTCTTAAGTTTGTTATGTTACTAAAAGTACAGTTGTGGATATTTTCATTTTCCTTCTATTTCCGATCTTGGGATAGCTATCTTATACATTGAACTCCTTTCATAATCATATTAGTGAACTCGTATCTGTCACTCCATTCTCTCTTATCAATGGTGGGATGCAGATTAGATTATGCATTTTTACCTGACTTGATAGATGACTTGATCCCGTTTTCTATTCGCAATAAGTGGCAGTTGGCTTCCTCATTGTGGTTGGCATCAGTTTCATTTGTCTTAAAATTAAATTTTATTCTCGGTCCTTAAACTTTTATATTTGTTTTGTTTTAGTTTCGAAAATGTGATTTTACATGATTTTTATTGTTATTTATAATCTAGACATTTGAGATAAACCATTTCTATTTCATGTGTCATAATAAATAAGTTATCAAAAAGAAAATAAATCTTCCTTCTTAATTATAAATTAGAGATAAATTTATGGTTAATTGTTTTTTAAAAAGTGATTTTTTTTATTATCAATTCATTTATTATGACATATATATAAGAAAGAAATGGTTAATTAAGTTAAAAATAAAGGTAGAAATCTTATCAAATTATCTTTTGGATCAATAATGGAATAAATATGAAAATTGGAAGTTAAAAAATAATTTTAAGATTAAAATGAAACTGATCCTGATCAAAATGATTATTTGGAAAACTTATATTGGTAGTGGTCGCGTATTGCGACAAGAACTTCGATTGACCATTATTAAATTCTACAAGTTCAACTCAATATATTTATTTTTTTGAATGAAAACATTAAATTAAAGTTTTCTCCTGTACATTCTAAATCTACTTTCAAATTTGACTCAAAATTAAGTAGGCTAGGGGGTGGCTGTATTGCTGCCATATTACGGTGATGGGAAGTGAGAACGATCCGAGGGTGCACTGTTACTACTTACTACATCGTTCAAAACTTATATAAAATACACTTTAATGTCGTTTATGGCTTAATGCATTTACAAGAGAAAATTTTAATTACCACATGGACATGGAAGAGAGTGCATGAGATTAATCAAGTTCATCTATAGTTAAAAACTTGCCTAAATTAAAATTTCTCTTACCATTCTCCTAATTAGTTCCAGTATGAGACGTGATTTGCAAATAGGTGATGATTCCAACCTCAAGACAAATTGTAGTTTCAAGTTTGAACCTTAAATTGAGATGCCTCAAGCATTTCACAACTACTACAGCACTTTAGAGTACAGACCAATAAATCGAAATCTAAGACACATAAATCCTCAGAAGAATCAAAGGTTAACCACCAACATCAGCAACTAGGACCTACCACCATTAATTAATGAATTACAAAACCCCAGTAAGAAAAATTCACCAGTCAAAACAGCCACTACCTGATGCTGAAACACTGCCAAATGTAGAATATGAAAATTCATCAACATTTAGATGGTTGATACCCTTGGAACATCAACTGGGAAATTATGAATCTCAGCCATCCAAGGGTTCTTCTCCTTCTCAGGCTTGATGGTCCTTAGAGCCTTCCACACTGCACTATTACACTTGAATCCTGAACCAAATGCTATCTGCCATGTTCTATCTCCCTTCTTTATCCTCCCTTTGCCTTCTGTGTAAGCTAATTCGTACCACAGGGAGCTGCTCGAAGTGTTGCCGAATCGATATAATGTCATCCTTGATGGCTCCATATGCCAAGAAGACAGCTGCAAGTTTTTCTCCAGTTCATCCAGAACACCTCTACCCCCTGCATGGATGCAAAAGTGTTCGAAAGCTAGCTTGAAATCTGGAATGTAAGGTTTGATCTTCATCTTGAAGAGTTTTTTCCCGACTAAAGTAGCAAAGAACAGAAGCTGCTCAGACATTGGCAGGACAAGAGGCCCCAGTGTGGTTATGTTTGTTTTCAAAGCCTCACCTGCAACAGCCATGAGATCTTTTGACAAAGTCACACCAACCTTGCCATTAGCATCTTCTTCTTGGGTAACACAGGCAAAACACTTGTCATCCGCGGCCTTATTGGTTCGAACAGTATGGACCAATCGGTATTTGGATCTTCTTCTGTCAGAGAATTTGTTTGAGAGCAGAACTGCAGCTCCTCCCATACGAAACAAACAATTTGAGACAAGCTTTGATTTTTCATTTCCGAAATACCAGTTCAATGTGATGTTCTCCATGCTTATGACCAATGCATAGGAATTGGGATGGACCTGGAGAAGATCTTTGGCAAGATCTATTGAGATCAAACCAGCACTGCAACCCATCCCCCCAAGGTTGTAGCTCCTTATATTCCCTCGAAGCTTGTAATGGTTGACAACCATGGCAGAGAGTGACGGAGTTGGATTGAAAAGGCTGCAATTCACAATCAAAATTCCAATGTCTTTAGGCTTTACAGAAGTCTTAGCAAATAGCTCATCAATGGCGCCAAACATCACAGCCTCAGCTTCTTTTCTGGCCTCAGCCATTGAAGGGTTGGGAGGAATGTTCAGGACAGCCTCCGGAAGGTAAGTGTTCTCGCCAAGGCCAGATCTCTCTAAGATCTTACGCTGGAATACAATATTTTCCTCTGTGAAAGAGCCAGTCATCTGGGATTGATCCACAAACATCCTTTTCGTGCACCTCCGAGATTCATCGGGCTTGTAACAGGAGAAATCGACGAGATAAACGGCTCGAGGGCGAGTCACAAAGTAGAGGGTGGATAGGAAAACAAGGAGGGTTGAGCAAAGAATAACAGATATCAAATTGAATTGTAAATGCTCCCACAGGTCATAAAGGTCTTGAAGGGAGAAAGTAGAGAGCTGTGCTGCAATTACCACCACCAGAGGGGATAGAAAAAGGTACATTCCATGGGTTATAAGGTAATGATAACCAAGCTTGACATACTTCAATTTTACAGACTTTTTGAAATCAGGAAGGTTCCGAGATGATGGCGGTATCAATGGTGTATCTGGTTTAGTCTCCGCCATATTCCTGTTCAAAAGTTCAATCCAGTTGGTCAGATAGCATCCAGTGATATAGACATGTTAAAAACAAAAAAGAAAGCTTGCTTTCTCCTAATTCAGAAGCAGAAAATAGGATATATGGCGATCAATTAGAATCATGCATTCTGAAGAGAAGTTTCAAAAGCTCCTTGTTCTTTAACATCCTTATGCAAACAACCAATCAGACCCGCCAATCCCGGATCGAAAACCCAACATCAAATGGGCACAGAGGCCACATTTACCCCCAAATTATGAGCAGATTGGAGGAAGATACTAAACAGAACAACACAAAGGGGGAGATTGGCATCGAGATTTAGATTTCTCCAAAGTTCCAGAAACTAAAAACAAATGGCAGTCAAGATATAAACCCAAAATAAAAAAAATACAATCAAAACAATCACAAACAAAAAGAAAAAGAAAAACGGGATCTTGAAGCACGGGAAGAGCACAATCGAGAAATGAAGGAAAACCCAAATGCAGAAAGAATGTACCTCGAAAGCCAATCCCAACAAAGATCGCAGAAATCTCGCCCTCGGAGAGACAGAGAGAGGAAAGGGCCAAAATGGGGGTTGAAAAAATAGAGGGAGGTAAGAGAAATATAAGGGCCGAATTTAGAATATTAAGAATTTAGAAGACGGAGGGAATGTAGTTTCGAAAGAAAGAGACGAAAGGAATTGAAGGCACGCGATGAGGGCTGCGCAGTCGCGTGTTGACCGACCGTTTGGCTTGAAACTGATAAGGCCGTCCGTTTGAAACGACGATACAAGTGTCAAGTGTGTATGGAATATAAGGGATCAATTTAAAATTTATCTTTTACTTAAGGACCAGTATGAGGTTTTGGCCTAAAAACTAAGAAAAGGTTGAGAATTTTGCAATGATGGAGATCGCGTTCCTCCCACTCTCTCTGTCTTTTATTCTTTATTCTAGAAACTCCGCTCCCGTATCTTATTCATACTTAGCTGGAAAAAACTGTTTTATATGTATGTATGTATTCAATTCAAACTTTTATTTGTTTATTATTTAAGAATTTTATCAAGAGTTAGAGTTTTTAAGAGATTTTATTTTTTATTATTGAGTTAAATTTTAATATTTCCGTATAATTTATTGAAAATATTTTTCTAAAAAAATAAAATATAACTTTGGAGATAATTTAATACTAAAAAGTAAAAATTTTCAAAGTTTTTTTTTGGACTGATTAAAAGTCTTGACTTTGACTTTTCATAATTTCTTTTTTCATTTTTCAGGGAAAATTTACATTTCATATAAATAAATTTCATGTAAATATAGTTCTTTTTTAAAAAAAAAATTATAAAATCCATCGCTTAAGCGAATTAGGAGACTGAAATGAACATTGATAATGTACTGAAGTTTAAAGTCTAAGGTCAATAATTAACAATATCCAATCCACATTTTTACCTATAAACTATATCCTTAATCCTCAACCTATATTCCAAGCAAAAGATATTAAAATTTCAAATTTTCTTTTGGAAAAATGTCAACCTAAGATTATAGTGTCTTTCAAGTGTTTTAGAAAAGTATATAAAAATCGACAAGTAATTTATTAGAATGATAAGTATTTTAATTTTGATAAAATGCAACATGCCTTTTTTAAATTAATTATTAATAAAACTCTTAGAAATATAAAATATGTTTATTAATATAGAAAAATATACATAATTGTTGTTATATAAATAATTTGTGAGTTAAACTTTTAATGTTAAAACTTTTACAATAATACCTGATTATAAACGTGGTCGACTGATTTTTAAGTAGGATTCATCACTTGTTGATCTGGATATATCATGAAATAAGAGTGAGAATTAAGAATTCTCAATAGAAAAATAAACAAGTTAAAAATATTTTACATGATACGTCTAATTGTATAAATTGCATAATAATAATAATAATTCAATCAAAACATAAATCTCAACCTCAAAACGCATAAATTAAATACATATTTATTTTTTCATATGGTCATGACTTCTCTTATCGTACCATCTCATAGTTGGTAGTTTTGCTCACTCACTTTTTTCACTCACCAAAGATCATTTCTTTCGAAATCACCTCTCCATACATAAGATCATATTTTCATAAAATCTTGACATCACTTTTTCCATCAATGATCATTTCTCCATAATTCATGGTATTAAATTTGAGATAAAATATAAAAATAAAAGTAAACTTGTATAGAAATAAAATAAAGAGATGACTTACCTATTCTCCTTAAATGCACGGTATAATTTTCTTAACTTTTTCGTTGTATCTCTCAGACTCACATTGAATCTCTTGGCCTTCTCTCTCTCTCTCTCTTTCTCTTTTAATCATAAAATCTTCAAGTTTCTCAATGCTTCCGCCACTCTCGTATGCAGGTTATATATAGAGGAAATTAGCAGATATTTTCACTCCCAGTTATCTTTTTGCCGCCACAAGATAATTGCGTAATGTAGGCTTTAATTAGTTTACTTGATTCCTTCTTAAGCTGCTACGCGGCCTTCAATTTTTACCACACACATTGTTCTCCTTTTTTCAACTTAACCTTGTTTCTTTTCACACACATATAATATATGATATGATGATGATATACTTATATACCTTCAAATTTTACCACACACATTGTTCTCTTTTTTCAACTTAACCTTGTTTCTTTTCACACACACATATAATATATGATGATATACTTATATATATATATATTAACTAGTTAAATCTCGTATAAGCTTTATAAATTTCTTTTCCAACATTCTCTCATACATCTATACTATTATATGTGTCTAAGGGATATATGTCTGAAAAATTTTTTGATAGTCACTTTTTTAAAATTATAGTATATATTTTAAAAAATTTAATTAATTAGTTTTATTTTAAAATAACAAGGGACAAAAATAATAAAAAAGTTATTAACTATTTTGTTTGTAATTCCTCAATAATTTTTAATTATTTTTTTTATTTCATATCTTAATAATATATAAAATAGACTATAGAAGAGAAATCCAAGTTGATAGTTGAAGCACGGCATGTGCTAGAAAGGGATAATCAAGGATAGCACATGTTGATTCTATGCCATAAGTCTCTTTCTGTTTCCTTTTTCTCATGTACCTATTTGCTAATGCTATACCATTAATGCCTATTAATTATTAATGCCAACTGATTCTTTCTTCCTAAATAAAGTCTAAAATGTAGCTTCAATTTATCACAGCAAGCTGGCATTACGTGTACTTGTGTACTCTCTCTTTCTCTCAAGTTCTTTTTTTTTTCTACAAATGTATTACAAGAGACTAACTTCTATTTCCAGACTCAATTCTAATTTGATCTCTCTATAGTTATATACTTGAATGAGTTCAGAAAAGGCAGTGACAGAGCAAAACTCCCTTTAATGAATCAATTTACTCGCTTTCAAACTCCAAATCTACAAAATAAAACTTGTGACTTGTGAGAGTAGCTAAGGTAAATTTTGGACTTTTAGACACCTAGCAGTAAATTAAATAATATTTCAATAAACTGAGTTGTCTTTTTTATTATTATTATTACTATGATTTGGATTTTGGAACAAAGTTTTTTTTTTTTGCGTCTTAATATATCAACTAATGAACATTTATCAACTACTACATGTAGTTGGCCAAAAAAAAAAAAAAATCAACTACTACATGTATGTCTATCACTGTTGATTTTTCTTTCTTTCTTTCTTTTCCCTTTAGATCGATCAATGAGCAAAGAACACCTTTGTAGTCTCAGCCAAACAAATTCTGCAATAAGGTGATGATCAAGATTCAAGAACGGCCTGCCATTACTGAATTGGTGCTAGTCCAGTGAGAACTCTTCAAGCCAAATAAGTACTTCATTCCTCTTCAATCATAAACCACAAAGCAAATGAACCCATGGTCAGTGTTTAAGATGATATATAGTATGCCAATAAATAGAGCGAGAAATAGATATATATATATATATATCTAAAATAGTTTATTAACATTCTTAATGAGCGTAAGACCAATAAATATATATTTTTCACAAAACAGGTTGTATTATATTACCTATATTAAAACCAAATATCATATAAATGTATATAATTAGAATGAACAGAAAAACATTCCAAAATCCAAATGATAAAAAACTCAAAGGGGTAGAACGCAAAATCTAAGGGAAACTAAGCATAAAGCAGAGTGTATGTTATAGAACACTGCACTAGACAAGCAGGAAGGGCGAAAAAAGCGGATTAGAAGTTGAAACAAACCAGAAGACCTAAGCTTCCCAAGCATAAATGAAGCAAAATCTGCAAAAACTCAAATTGAGTGGGCAAATGCAGAGTGCACAAAACAGAAAGGAATGCCTTTTCGCTGTTGGGATTTTGCATCCCTTCAGCACAAAGCTAGAATGCATCATTCAAGACCTTCTAGGATCGCTTATGATCATGCAACATCAAAATCACACAATTTCACAATCACAATCATGATCCTAGTGCAATGCTCACAGCCTTCAATTTTCCATGAACTCTGGCTGGATTTTGGGGCACAAGATTGCGAAACTTAATAATAAGGTCAGGATTTTATCAAACTTGCAGCTGTATCTTCTGCAATTACAACTACCAAAGCTCCAAGTAAATGATTAGCCGATTATATCATGTTAAAACCAGTGTTTTCTTATTTGTTTATTTTGTTTTAATTTTATGTTTTGATCCCATTTAGTATTTTCCAATTTCCAATCATCCATAAAAAAACACAGAATAGGTGTCTAGTTTGTGAATTTAGTAGCGCAATCACTGTGATAGCAATAAAACAAAGGCACTAGTTGACAGCCCATCAGTCACATACTCAAGGAGGCTATGAACTTCGAAGCATACCATTATAAAGCTCTGCGTTCGACCTGGATCATTGTAACGTGCAAGCAAACAACCCATCTTCGGTTTAAGACCATCTCTAATGATATTAGAGCGGAGCTCTTTCTCCTTTTCACGAACAATCTCCTCTGTGGGCTTTCCACTAAACTTTAGAACTGCTGCAATGCCTCCTTCCGCTTTTCTCAAGTTGATTGCTTCTTGATTAGGATTTGGTAAGCTGGTCAAAGATGAATATTAACTTCAAAATCTTAAATTGCAATAAAGTTATATGCTTTTTCCCTCAGGACATGTACCTATTAATTTCTTTATCTGATGGAAGAACAATTTGGATTGACACTTTGGACAATTCAGCATCCATGGCTTGAGTGAAGACGGGAGTAGTCATAGGTATCTTCTCTGACGTAGAATTTTTTCCAAATATATATCTGAAGAAAGAGTCAGCAATGCTTATAATACATCTTATCGTCAAGAACAAATAACCATGACATTTGAAATAAAGAAACTAACCCAGCAACATTATTAAAGCCAGTAGACCCAGATAGCTTGTCTCCATTTGTTTCTACTACTATGAATTGGGCATACTGTCTAACCTGTTACATTGTAAGAACAAATAAATAAATAAATAAATAGCTTGAATTTTCAGCATGATACAGTTACCATACAAATTTGATCCATTACTGAGACGAATGAGATTTCTTCTATGTGTTGCCATTTTACTCGCTTGGAGGTGTTAACTTTAGGTTTTTGTGGAATGATGAGCAGTGTGGTGCATTGTTGCGTAAGTGGCAACAACAGGAGTTTTAATATTTTCCTTTCCATAAGGTTAAATATCATCAGTGACATCCTTTTAAGATGTAAGGACAAAGCATATTAATAGTTATTATATGCAAAGGAATACATAAGAATGAATGAATAAAATAAAAATTCATGAAGGACAAAATACCTCATAATTTGCTGTCCTTTTCAATATCTGATATTTGGGTGATTCCAACTCTGGAGTCTTATAAATCCGCAACTGTAGTATGTCCAAATTATATAGTTAGAATGGATTTTCAGAAGACTACAGGAGAGTATGAATGTCCAAGACCTACCTGCTTGATTACGTCCAACAATCCTTCAAAAGAAAAATAGTCATTTTTCTGTATTGAATCCCAGAAGTCCTAGAAAATTGAAAGAACAATTGTTACCAACATTGAAGTCGTAGTATATCCAAAATCTCAACAAATGATTATTTCACTTCTTGAAACCTACCACATGGCTGCAGAACTTGCCATTTTCTGGGTTAATTCCCATCACAGAAGTTCCCGTGAAAACCAATTCCGGTTTCCATGGAAGAATCACAAATTTCATAACCATAGTCCATCTTGTAGTTATCTCATATGGTCCTGTCTATATCAATTCAATCAGTCCAAGATGAACACAGTATACAAAGCCATTAAACAATACGCAGAAGAAAAGTGAAAGAGCTTCGATATTGATAAAAAACCAGACCTGTTTAACCCAATGCAGCTGAAATTGAGGCGTAAAGAGATTCTTCAAGAGGGCGATGTTAAAGAGATACCCACTTAAGGAATCGTGCTTGGTAATGGGGTCACGGAAGATGACGCGTTCATCGTAAGCCGTCCGATCAATGCCCTGATCGTCGAAGAGATGAGGAAGGTCATCATATAGAAACCCTACAAGTTGCTGAACATCAACCTTTGATTTGGGTGGACTCTGGTCCACTAAGCTAAGTTGAATAGACCATTTGTGGGTGTTGTTGATGTTAGCTTTGAGAGGAGAAGGAGGGAGAGAGTGTGGCCGGAAAGATACGGTGGGCTTGGGCTGCCGGAAACTGACGCAGACGACGGCGGGAAGAGGGCGAGACGAATGGAGGCGGAGAAGGGGAGTGGCCATAGTGAAGTGAGGAGGTTACAAATTGGAAGTTCGTTCATTTTCTTGGTCTGTCTTTGTTGGGTTTGCGTGCGTGAATTTTAGCCACAGAAATGGTGATTGGTGGAAGGAAGAAGAAGGGAGGGAAGAGACAAAATAGCCAAAGAGAGAAAGGGTGACTTGTGAGAAATTATTTTTTCAGGATGAATTTTTTTCAGTCATAAAATTTCCAGAGTATTTTCATTTTATTTTTAATATTATAATAAACACAGTTAATTATTTTTTTGGTAACAATATTTTTTATAATGATTAATAAATTGAAAAAATAGTGAATAAGCCCCAAACAACCAAGACTACATAGTAGGGAGTAGGCCCCGTCAACGTGACCCACCATGACTAGATCTAGTTCTAACAATCATGATAATCGTCTTCTGCCGGGAGATGTATTGACGCGTGCTAACCGCCTCGTTTCTCAGCCTCCAAATCACATTCATGCATAAAAACACAATAAATCATGCAATAGAAAAACCTATTCGGGTCTCTTTTTTTTTTTTAGTAATAAACACGTCTAATTTAAGTTAACTTTAAGTTTTTTCTAAAAAAAGAACTTTTCAAAAAAAAAATTTAAGTTTAAATGTTGGTTATAAATGTGATATTAAAATAATTAAAGTTCTATTCTCTCCTGGTCCTTGAAAACAATATTGTGCAAAAAATAAAAAATATAGCTTTATTAAAAAAAAAAGAGGATGGATCCCCTGTGTGAGTCTCCACTGCAGGGTCCTAAAGTGTGAGAGAAGAGAAGATGAATTAAGTGAAACACATGGTTTCATTTTTGCATTTTCATCATTTTCTCTCTCCTCTTCTCTCACACTTTAGGATCCTGTAGTGGGTTTGCAGGAGATCCAAGCTCTTAAAAAAGTGGTAAATTAGACTTTGGTGCCATGTGATTTGGTCATATTTCACTTTGGTACCCCGTGGTTTAAAAAATGACACTTTGGTACCCTGTGGTATTTTTCATTAACACTTTGGTACCATTTGAAACTATTTTGTAATTTTAACCATAATAAATCTTGCAAAAATTACATATTGACCTCAAATTTTTTTTAAGCTTTCATTTTAGTCCCTAAATAATATATACCCAGGGATGTATTTGTAATTTTCTTAAAATATTGGGGGTCAATATGTAATTTTTGCAAAACCTGTTATGATTAAAATTACAAAATAGCTCCAAAAGGTACCAAAGTGTTAATGAAGAATACCACATGGTACCAAAGTGTTATTTTTTAAACCACAGGGTACCAAAGTGAAATATGACCAAACCACAAGGTACCAAAGTGTAATTTACCCTTAAAAAAATATATATATTTTGTGTTATTATTTACTGTAAAAAAAAAAGGTTAAACTACGAGTTTTAAAAATAAAATAAATATTAAGTATAATTTAGCCAAACTTCATTGTATACTAATGTAACTATTAGTGTTAAGTGGATTCGGCTAATCTGTTATAAGTTAAAAGTTAAAACCAATCCAAACTACTTATTTAAAGTCCGTTTGAATAAGCTTATGAAAAAAAAAACTTTAATTATCAAACTTTTTTTTAAAAGATCTGTTGAGTGAAGCATTGGTATTTTTAATTATCAAAGTTGTTTGGATATATTTTACAAAAAAAAAGTTGTTTGGATATAAAATGATAAAAGTACTTTTAATTAATAAAATGAACCAAAAGAATAGTTTTTACAACTGCTTTAAGTGAAAGTTACAAAATTAAATTTCTTAAAAAAGATATATTTTAACTCCTTTTTTTTTTGTAACTTCTCATTTTTCTTAAAAATTTACCCAAACAAAATTTTATGTTTATAAAATGTTTTTTTTTTAATTAAAAAAAGTACTTTTTGAATAAAAAAAAGCCTCTCCAAACATCATTTTAGTTGGTTTAATCTAAACATTTTTAACTTATCAATGAATGGGTTGGACTACAAGTTTTATTGTTTTTGAACGTGTCAAATTTGTTCTTGGGTCGAAATTTTTAATGAATATTATTTCATAAAAAAATAAAATGGATTAGTTCACCAATCCAACCGATGATAATTTAGTTTTAAGTTGTTTTGGGTTGATTTAATTTTTTTTTCTCAACTTAACTTCTCCTTCTGTCTGGCCAAAAAAAAAAAAAAATACTTGTCCTGCCTAAACATTCTATAGAATATAATTTATTTTTGGACATATTCTATTAAAATTTTAGTTTAAAAAAGGATTATTCAGGCCAAAAAAATATATATATATTACATTTTTATTATAGTATTAATCAAAATTTTGTTCATTTATTTAAAGTCATATTAACTCTTTTCTAAAAAAAGTAGACAAATTTTCTTTTTTTACACAATCCTAATTAATTTTAGGCTTTATCAGTAGTTCACTACTACGTTGTCGTATTGAATTCACTGGCCAAAATAAAAATTAACATTGAATTCTCTGTCTCCATGAGCTCCAAAAATAAATAAAGACTTGTCTCCGAAAGGAAATCAGACTATGAACATGGCCTGTGTACGAATCCGAGTAGGACCATTTCTCATCTCTGATTGGGTGGGTCCATTTATGTGACGCTCGTCCTTGACCCTCTTTCATAAATTTTGCTTCTTTCTCACAGTCGTATTCATAGTTTCATACAATACAAACATACTCCCTCTGTTCCACAAATCAACGCGCTTACATTCTCATTTTTTATTTTTCTTTTCAACTTCGTTCCTTTTCTTCATCTCTCTTCAGGATCTGCGTTTAATTTGTTCGTGTCGGTGACCTTTTCCCCTTTCTCAAAATCCGTTCTTTCAGTTTCGAAACCCACCATTAATATTCATCTTGATTCCCCAGAAAAAGACATGGCCTCTTGGTAATGTTAATGTCGTTTAGTGCTGTGCGCTATTTCAATTGATTTATCCCCCATTCTGATTTTCCCAATAATGTCTTCGGTTCGATTTGATGCCGCCAAGTCTTACTACACCACAAGCAGCCTCGTTCTTGGGTATGCCCTATGTTCGAGCCTTCTCGCCATTATTAACAAATACGCTATCACCAAGTTCAATTACCCTGGCCTTTTAACTGCATTGCAGTATCTCACTTCGGCTCTGGGAGTATGGGTTTTAGGAAAACTGGGTTTTTTACATCATGATGCT
The DNA here is from genome assembly GCA_003254925.1 of Chamaecrista fasciculata. Lineage (NCBI taxonomy): Eukaryota > Viridiplantae > Streptophyta > Magnoliopsida > Fabales > Fabaceae > Chamaecrista > Chamaecrista fasciculata. The sequence continues at coordinate 62,814 of QANZ01011436.1, forward strand.
TTCACTTTGGAAAACGCCAAAAAGTTCTTGCCTGCTGCTTTGGTTTTCTATCTTGCAATCTTCACCAATACCAATCTTCTTCGTCATGCCAACGTGGACACCTTCATAGTGTTCAGATCCTTGACTCCTCTTCTGGTTGCTTTAGCTGACACTGCTTTCAGAAAACAGCCATGCCCATCAAAGCTCACATTTTTATCATTAGTGATCATTCTTTCAGGAGCTGTTGGGTATGTAGCCACTGATTCTGCCTTCACTCTCACTGCATATTCATGGGCTTTTGCTTATTTGGTCATAATCACTACTGAGATGGTTTACATCAAACACATGGTCATGAATCTTGGGTTGAACACATGGGGTTTTGTGCTGTACAATAACTTGTTATCCCTCATGATGGCTCCAATTTTCTGGTTTCTCACTGGAGAGAATTTTGAAGTTTCTGCTGCTTTGAGAGCAAATTCAGGGAATCTGTTTGATTTTGCTGCATTTTCTGCTGTGTCATTGTCATGTGTGTTTGGTTTACTCATCAGTTTCTTTGGGTTTGCGGCTAGAAAAGCTGTCTCTGCAACAGCATTCACTGTCACTGGGGTTGTTAACAAGTTTCTTACTGTGGCCATCAATGTGCTTATTTGGGATAAGCATGCTAGCCCATTTGGCTTGGTTTGTCTACTTTTTACCATAGTAGGAGGAATTCTTTATCAACAGTCAGTCACTGGATCTGGAAATGCTCCTGCACAACGTGAAGCTCTTGTGTCTAAGCAGTTGGATATCACAAATGATGGCGAAGATGGCCGTGATTTGGAGGTTGGAAGTCAAGGAAAAGGCTCATCTGGTAAACTTGCTTCTATATAAAAGTTTGTATAATTTTTTAGTGTGCACTATACTAAGCAGTGCATTTTCAGACTTATCTCTACTAGCAACAGCAATTTAAGGGACTTTTCAGGCAATATGAGCTGTGGTTTTCTTAGGGATATGAATGTTTGTTTCTTCTTGCTGGTGAACTTTTTCTGCTAGTATATGGTGTTTTTCTCATATTGTTTGCTCTCTGACATTTATAATCCCAGACATCAGTAGATCAAGGACTTTTAAGAATGGAATATTATATTTGAAAGATGGAGTCTTTGATGAGTTATTTGTTTTATGAAGTTTCTAGTACCAGCTAGCTTCATTTACAATTTTACATATAGTAGAATAGTTTGGGTAGTGCTTTAAAATCTGTCCCCTTTTTTTGTTCAAGCACAAGTCCTTAGAGAAATTTCTGATCTTCGCCAAGTAATTAAATCCATATTGACCATGCTTGAGGGACCAAGGTTCAAATGATTTTCATAAGCAGCATCATTCCAAATCCTAGTTAACATCTACAGTACAGACCGATGCCATTCTTGAACTGAATCATTTGTAGCCTAGCACTTAATGAGTTAGCATTGATGCATTGTTCAGTTATAGGATCCTCTCAAGTACAATTTCGGTGAAGTTTAGAAAGAGATAGGACTCTGCACAGAGAGAAAATCTTAGATACCCCAGTTGATCATAAATGAGTGTTGAATTATCTTTCTACTTGCTGTGTTGTTTGTTTTCCTTGTAAAAGGAAGTGAAAGATGATTGGATTGGACTAATGTGGGACAAGTGCTTCAAAGTTCCAACCTTTAGTTCCTGTAGTAGTGATTATTATGGTTGTTTTTTGTTTTTTATTGAAGTGTTCACCTGATGATCTGAATCTAAACAAATTTTGTGCCTGGGGCTGATGCTTATGTAGTGGCTGATTTGGAAGTTGAGGACGTAGCAGGGAAAGAAGAGGATAGAAAAGAAGTTGTGAAGCCTTGACATATTAAGACTGTCATTGCAGTTTTATTGTATGGCCATCGTATAAGTTAAGTAGTAGCTAGCTCTAAGTAGCACAGCCTAAATAAAACAGAATCAGAAATAAACAGCCTCTATCTTCTGTCTGCACTTGCACTAGCTTATCTTCTAAATTACATGCATCAAATCTTAGAGCAGATGTAAAATTTTCAGGCCTTGAAAAACAGAGATGATATTTTAAGGTAGTCAAAAGCAAAAGTGTCAAACTCCTAAAACGCATTGGTGAGAGATCTTAAAAGATGTATGATAAATAGCCAATGCCAGAGCATAGTTGTCAAATTGGGATTCGAATCGTGAATCGTTGAGCTAATTTTTAAATCGTAAATCGAATCGAATCGTAGGATTCAGAAATATACTGAATAATAGTCTTAAGTATGTTATATCAATGACAAAAAACTACATAAGTCTCACATAAAGTCATACATGACAAATCATAATATTCAACATAAGTTTTGATATGAACAAAAATAAAGAGACACAACTTCCAAGCCTCTAATAACGTTTGACATATAAAATGAATTATTCTAAATTCTAATATCATACAATCATTAAGTCATAGATTATTATCATCGTTAGAATCATCAACTCATTAGAGTCATATGTCATGACCATACCTAGGCTTTTTGTTTGGCTCTGTAGTTAGTATTGTCCATTGGGTCAGCCCGTTATATTTAAATGGGGCATAGTGGAAAGGATCATTAATGAACTGAGTTAAAAATATTTGCTCATTTTGGCATGCGGATTAAACATACTGGCCTGTAAACCAATATTTTCTTCTTTATAAAAAAAATTATTTTACTATAATTTGAAAATTATTAATGATATGATGAAAAAAAATAAAGATATGAAAATTTTCTTGTTTTCTTTTTGGCCATTTGACAATTTTCTTGTTAATTAAGTATAATATTGAAATTTTCATACTTAAAATTATTTGATATTATAAATTTATAATGTAAGAAATTTGTTTTATGATTATTTTTATTCTGAAAATTATTTTTTTTAAAAAAAATAATAGTTATATGAAAGAATAATATGTAAGTAAATAATTAAATAGAAATATAAAAAAGTATATAAAATAATTTTAAAATAAATAAATTAGAAATCCATTTTGGTTACTTTTAATATGCTTATTTTGACTTCTTCATTCATTTAATTCAGGCCCAAAAAAACAAACTCATTCATTTAATGGGTTTGTGCCCATTTTTTGTGTAAATTTTTGTTTGAGATAGTTTAGCTTCAATCTACACACAAGGGTTACTTTCTTTCTTACTTTCTAATTTGCAGTTCTCGAAGGCCAATCTAGATATAAGGTCCATTGAGCCCAAATTACTGGATGTATCGTCAATCGGATTGCATTTCTGTTAGCCCATTTGTGTTCCATTTACTAGTGGATCTTTATGTAACCACAAAGAAAAATATTACATTCATTATATTAAAATTTGATTCTTTTTATAAAAAAATATACCACTCAATTGTTTAATATTTTAAGTTTATAATTTAGTAATGAGAATCATTGCAAGAACTGAACATTTAGTGTACTTAAATAATAGAGAGATCAACTTGTTGTGGAGAATTAGGAATGCATGCTTTTCATGAGTTAAATTATTAATATTTGAACGCACAAGTTGTATCTTAGAGATAATACATACACACATGTTAAAGTGAAGAGAGAGAAGCATCTAAGAGATGGAATGAAAGAGAGAAGGCAAAATTGTACTTTTGGTCTCATGTCTTTTGTTTAGGTCTCAATTTGATCACATATCTTTAGGTCAGGTTACAGAAATGATTCTATATCTTGTGGTTAAGTTGTATAATTTGTCACATATTTTTGTAAAAAAAAAATATATATATATTGCGGGACTAACGGTAAAACTTTTTGTAAAGATATAAGATAAAATTTGTAGCAAAAAAGAATATAAAACCATATTAGACCAATTTTATATTGAGTAAACTCCCAAATTGGTCCCCGAATTATTGGGTCGCTGACAGATTGGTCCCTGATTTATGGAAATTGACAAATAGGTCCCCGAATTTTACTAACGTTAGTCAAATTGGTCCCTGAAGCCGTTAACTGCTGACGTGGCACGTTAAGTGCCACGTCAGCAGTTGGAAAACTAAAAAAAAAAGCCAACTGTGCGTGCCACTTCAGCATTAATAATAAAAAAAATATTTCATTCAAAATTCAAATAGGTCCCTCAGTTATATTTTTATCTCATTATTCTCAATTTCCCCACTTTTTCATCATCTTCATTCATTTTAGTCCCAAATCCTCAAAACAAAATTGTTAAATGTCCCAAAACTCTTCCAAACATTCCAGTTTAGTCCCAAATCCTCAAAATAAAATTGTAAAATGTTCCAAAACTCTTCCAAACATTCCAGTTTAGTCCCAAATCCTCAAAATAAAATTGTAAAATGTCCCAAAACTCTTCCAAACATTCCAGTTTAGTCCTTAAAAGTATTAAAAACCCTAAACCCTAAACCCCAAACCCTAAACCCTAAACCCTAAATCCTAAAATCCTAAACTCCAAACCCTAAAACCTAAACCCTAAACCCTAAAACCCTAAAATCCTAAAATTGTAAAGTGTCCCAAAATTCTTCTAAACATTTCAATTTAGTCCTTCAACTCTAAAACCTCAAACCCTAGAACCCCAAATCCCAAACCCAAAACTCTAAAACCCCAAACCCTAAACCCTAAAATCCCAAACCCCAAATCCTAAAATCCCAAACCCCAAATCCTAAAACCTTAAACCCTAAATTGTAAAACCCCAAACCCTAAAATTCCAAACCCCAAACCCCAAAACCCCAAACCCTAAAATCCTAAACCCTAAACCCTAAAATCATAAACCCTAAAATCCTAAAATTGTAAAGTGTCCCAAAATTCTTCCAAACATTTCAATTTAGTCCTTAAACTCTAAAACTCCAAATCTTAGAACTCCAAACCCCAAACCCTAAAACCCCAAACCCCAAACCCTAAACTCTAAAACCCCAACCCCCAAAATCCCAAACCCAAAACCCTAAAACCCAAAACCCCAAACCTAGATCCTAAAATCCCATACCCCAAACTCTAAAGCCCTAAACCCTAAACCCCCAAACTCTAAAACCTCAAACCCCAAACACAAACCCTAAACTCTAAAACCCCAAATCATCATAATTGTGACTGTATATTAAAGTTCAACAATTGTGACGTGCAACGGTATTATTCAAATCAGTCCCCGAATTTATCAAAATAGTTCAATATGTTAGACAAATTGGTCCTCTAATTAAATGAATAGATAATAAACCAAAGAATTTAGGGTATGGGATTTTAAGGTTTTGGGTTTTAGAGTTTGGGGTTTGGGGTTTTAGGTTTTAGGGTTTTGGGGTTCAAGGTTCAGGGTTTGGGATTTTAGGGTTTGGGGTTTAGGTTTGAGTTTGGGGTTTGGGGTTTAGGGTTTTAGAGTTTAGGGTATGGGATTTTAGGGTTTGGGGTTGTAGAGTTTAGGGTTTAAGGTTTTAGGATTTGGGGTTTGGTATTTTAGGGTTTGGGGTTTTATAATTTAGGGTTTAAGGTTTTAGGATTTGGGGTTTGGGATTTTAGGATCTAGGTTTGGGGTTTTGGGTTTGGGATTTTGGGGGTTTGGGTTTTAGAGTATAGGATTTGGGGTTTGGAGTTCTAAGATTTGGGGTTTTAGAGTTTAAGGACTAAATTGAAATGTTTGGAAGAATTTTGGGACACTTTACAATTTTAGGATTTTAGGGTTTTAGGGTTTATGATTTTAGGGTTTAGGATTTTATGGTTTGGGATTTTGGGGTTTGGGGTTTGGGATTTTAGGGTTTAGGGTTTGGGGTTTTAGAGTTTTGGGTTTGGGATTTGGGGTTCTAGGGTTTGAGGTTTTAGAGTTGTAGGACTAAATTGAAATGTTTAGAAGAATTTTGGGACACTTTACAATTTTAGGATTTTAGGGTTTTAGGGTTTAGGGTTTAGGTTTTAGGGTTTGGAGTTTAGGATTTTAGGATTTAGGGTTTGGGGTTTAGGGTTTAAGGTTTAGGGTTTTTAATACTTTTAAGGACTAAAGTGGAATGTTTGGAAGAGTTTTGGGACATTTTACAATTTTATTTTGGNTTGAAGGACTAAATTGAAATGTTTAGAAGAATTTTGGGACACTTTACAATTTTAGGATTTTAGGGTTTTAGGGTTTGGAGTTTAGGATTTTAGAATTTAGGGTTTAGGGTTTAGGGTTTAGTGTTTTTAATACTTTTAAGGACTAAACTGGAATGTTTGAAGGAGTTTTGGGACATTTTACAATTTTATTTTGGGGATTTGGGACTAAACTGGAATGTTTGGAAGAGTTTTGAGACATTTTACAATTTTA
>QANZ01011436.1:69333-93113 GCA_003254925.1 Chamaecrista fasciculata
AGTTTTTCAACTGCTGACGTGGCACTTAACGTGCCACGTCAGCAGTTAACGGCTTCAGGGACCAATTTGACTAACGTTAGTAGAATTCGGGGACCTATTTGTCAATTTCCATAAATCAGGGACCAATCTGTCAGCGATCCAATAATTCGGGGACCAGTTTGAGAGTTTACTCATTTTATATTTGACTGAAAAATATTAGATCAAGAGTGAGTTTTAACATAGAGGAAATAATAGAATAGTGAGGGAGATGAGAATGAGGAGATATTTGATACAAGTAAGGGATGTAGGTAATGAAGCATTGCTTTCCATGTTGTTGGGGGTGAGTGACTTTTGTGAATGATTTGGGAGATGCAATATTATAACGTGACGGTGTCAGCATAAAGAACGGAGTGGAGGCAAATTATGGAGTTGTCTGTCCCCAAACACAACACGTTCTCACTCACTCTCTTCTTACCCCACCATTTACCAAACCAATCCCATCCTTCCAACGTAATTTCATGCTTTCCTTTTCCTTTCCTTTCAGGTTATACCATTTAACCTACACCTTAGTACTTGTTTCTTCTTCACTTCACTTAGCATTCAAGACTTCTCGCTTCTAAATACAAGTCACAAGTTTCAAACTTGTTAAACAATCATTGATCATATGGTCTTGATATTACACTGGCTCACTACCCTCATATCTAGGGCGAGTGAGCTTTCTACAAGTGTGAACTCCATTCCACACTAACCTCAAATAACTCACTTCTCACATATTTCATCGTTGACTTTACTATTGGAGATACTTCATTAAACGAGAAGAAGTTTTCCTTGTAAACTATTTTGAATTTTAAGTACTCCATCTCAATTCACTCTAACTATTGAACCAAGTTATTGGCCATCAAGTCTAAATACTAGTGATACAAATAAAATAAAAAAAAGTTTACTATTTGGTCCTTATATTTATGTTTTCTAATATATTTTAATTCCTTTCTCATGGCATTCAATTACATTTTACAAACCTTCTTGATTTCCACACACACACACACATACTCTGTTTTAACCACTAATGTGTCCTCCTTCTATGTCCCCAACACACCCTGCTGCTCCTCCATGCTTTCCACATTCCTAAATGGTCCCCTATTCATTCCCCCATGTTTCACTCCTAGGACCACTTTTTACACTTCGCATTTACTTTATTTATCTCTGCTCTCTAATCAATTCTTAAAAACCCAATCAGGCAATGCATCAAATAAACCTCTCTCTCTTCCATCCCCAGCACCCCAATTCTTTATAATCCTCATTTTGGGCGTTTTGGGGTCGGATATGGTCCCTATAATATATAACTTGTTTATTTACTTGTTTTTTATTTTATTTTTCATCTCTGGACCACGTCAATCGTCTATGCCAGAAATGGCCTTTCACCTATTTGGATTGGCATAACTAGTTTAATGGTTTTTTTATGAATATCTTACAGAATCATGTGTTTCTCTCTCATCCTATATTATACATTTATACCCTATGACCTCTTACCATCAAAACTAAACTCTATTGATCTTTGTCTCTCTCTCTCCTCTCAATAATTGCCTAATATTTTAAGCTTAAACTTTTATGGCCTCTTCCCAGTTCATAGGATGATAGAGAATATGAACACTTGAATTTGTGCTTGGGCCATTGTGAATAACACCAAAAGTCCTACATACTAAACTCCTAAGGACATCAGAATTTGACCATAACAATAACAAACCCTGTTTCCAAATTGACTCATCAGTACTGGGTTAGTAAACATATTGATGATTGATCCCCCTCTAATCCAATTCTTAATTTCATATTATTATATGAATATGATGCCTGAATCTCTACGTCTTCGTGAGAGAGATAGATTGGGGGTTCATGGTTTAGGGTACACAGATAGTCCTTCTCTCTCTCTGTCTCTCTCTCTCTCTCTCAATCCCACAATACAAGTGTTTTTTAATATAATGCCATGGCAGGCTGGGGTGCCCCACATTTTTCAAGTTGCAAAGTTGTGAATATCGTAGATGAAATTAATTAATGAGTAATGACTAGTTTAATCTATCCTGGGCTTGATTGTGATATGAAATCACATACTTTAATCTCTTGTTAACTTCAAATGATGTTGGGTGCAGATATTTATTATTGATTTAGCAGCAATTATACCTGTAGATGCCTCAGTATGACACATGGCTCTGAGAGGAATATTCTAAATCACAATGACATCATGCCCAATAAAAGAAATACAGTACTTTTGCGGTACCTAACAATGAGCCACACATTACTAAACTATTTTTTTCTTCAATAATAAGTGTAATTACAGAGGTACTTGCAAAATGGAACCCCTAAATTGGAAAAATCCATTGACCTGTGAAACTGGAGAAGGAGTTTGAAGGGAAGCTAAAGTGTTCACTATGTGAATAAGGGCATTGCAGAAAGCATGTTAATTTATTAACTGAAGGAAAAGACAAGAGCATGAAATGAGTGCAATGTTCAAGACTTTCCATTTCCATGAGGAGGCATACACAGGGACTAGATGGAGCTGCAAAGTCTTTAAAAGGCTTTTGGATGAATATTATTGGGAGAGAGGAATAAATAGGGAGGACAATGACAATTTTTTTTTTTCTTTTGGGCTGACAATGACAATTTAACCTCAGCTTATAATTAGGCTCAAAAAAAGGGGATTTTGGGGATATATACGACTCTTAACATAGACTGCAAAATGATTAAGAGGAGGTGGGTGAGAGTGACAATGTTTGGATTTGGTGCACCAAAAGGGATCATGATTCTGCAATTAGTGTGTCACAGAGAATGAGCTTAGTGATTAGATAATGTGGGAACTGGGAAACTCTTAAAATGACCCTTCAACCTCTGGATACAAAAATAATGTGATTTTGTCTTCCCATATTTAAAAGGTTGTTGCCTTATTTGATGGCTGGGGTTCCAAATTTAGGGTTGCATGATGTACACACACAGAGTACTAAAAATGAAATGGTGAAGGTGGTGGTGGGTGGTGGTGCATGTGATGTGAATGAGATTTACTTTTAGTTATTAGTGGTTAGAAAGTTATTAATGAATAATGAAGATGGATGATGGATGGATATTCTGTTGATTGAGTCAGTCAGGTGAACTCGAGTAATTCACTGTTTTTACAGAGTTTTTGGTACTCCTATGGCCCCTGCTGGCCACAGAAATGCAGAAATACTCCTTCTCTCTCTCTCTCTCTCTCTAGAGCCAAGTTTAAGGGCCATAGCCATACCACTTGTTTAGGTCAGTCCCAAATCCCAAGAGGGGGATTGTGCAGCAGCATGTAGGGTAGGGGTCCTTGTTTAGGTTATTAGGTTACTTTGTAGGCAGCATGGTCATTTCATTCGGGCACATTACCTCTCAGATTAGGGTAGCTATGAGTTTGTAATACTTATAGTATGAATGAGTGAGTATCCATCTATCTATCTATCAATTTGATGGATGGATGGATAGCAACACCTCATTGTCATACATATATATCATACTTGCATTGTCACCCCTTCACCTTTTCACCCTCCTCCTCTCTCTCTCTCTCTCTCTCTCATTCACTCACAATCAGAAATCAGAATCTCCCTCTCTCTCCTCTTTTTCATCACTCACTTTTCACTCTCAAATCAAATCTCAAGACCTACTCACTCATACTCACTTACTCTGTCTTGCAAACATAAAACCCATCTATCTCCTTCTCTTTCTTCCTCTCTCTATCATTTCTCCCACTATGATCGACGAACCCCACCACCCCACATACCCCACTCCAATTCAACTTTCAGACTCGTGAATTTATATTATCAACCCAACCCCTGTTTTCCTCTCTCCTTCATGGGTACCTTCGATCCCTCTCCCGTCGCTTCCTCCTCCACTTCCTCCGGTTCTAAAACCCCCGAGATGGACGGCCTCCTCGCCGGCGCCGGCTACAAGGTCCGCTCCTCCGAGCTCCACCAAGTCGCCCGCCGTCTCGAGCGTCTCGAAAACGTCATCGTTAACTCCGCCGCCGACATTTCTCAACTCGCCTCCGATACTGTTCACTACGACCCCTCCGATATCGGCTCTTGGGTCGACACTCTCCTCACCGAATTGAACCAGACCGTTTCCCTACCGTCTGATCTATCGGACCTTCCAGATCTTCCCACCGGTCCTCCTCTCGATCAAACCGCCGCCGTTGATAATAATCAATGGTTGGTCGATTACAAAATTCCCCCAAATCAGAACAACCAGCAGCTTCAGCAATTAACGGTTGTAGCGTCCATGGAGGAAGATTCAGGGATTAGATTAGTCCATATGCTCATGACCTGCGCCGATTCCCTCCAACGCGGCGAGCTCGCTCTCGCCGGCTCGCTAATCGATGACATGCAAGCCTTGCTGGTCCACGTCAACACCGGATGCGGCATCGGAAAAGTCGCCGGATACTTCATCGACGCCCTCAGCCGCCGGATCTTCTCGCCGCCGGGAATTACCTCCGCCGTCGTCTCCTCCTGTACTGGTTCTCCTTACGAAGACGAGGTTCTGTATCATCACTACTACGAGGCCTGTCCCTACCTCAAGTTCGCTCACTTCACGGCGAATCAAGCCATCCTCGAGGCCTTCAACGGCCACGATTGCGTCCACGTCATCGACTTCAACCTAATGCACGGCCTTCAATGGCCGGCTCTCATCCAAGCCCTCGCCCTCCGTCCCGGTGGTCCTCCGTTGCTCCGCCTCACCGGCATTGGCCCTCCGTCGCCGGACGGCCGCGACACCCTCCGCGAAATCGGGCTGCGGCTCGCGGAGTTGGCTCGCTCGGTCAACGTCCGATTCGCCTTCCGCGGCGTCGCCGCGTCGCGGCTGGAAGATGTGAAGCCGTGGATGCTCCAGGTTAGCCCGAAAGAAGCCGTGGCTGTGAACTCCATCATGCAGCTCCACCGCCTCCTCGGATCCGACCCGAGCCGAGAACCCGCCATCGACGTAGTCTTAACTTGGATCCGAAACCTGAACCCGAAAATCATGACGGTGGTGGAACAAGAAGCAGACCACAATCAAACCGGATTCTTAGACCGGTTCACGGAAGCCCTGTATTATTACTCCACCATGTTCGACTCGTTGGAGGCTTGCTCGCTCCAGCCGGATAAAGCCTTAGCCGAGATATACATACAGAAAGAGATATGCAACGTGGTGTGCTGTGAGGGACCGGCTCGGCTCGAGAGACACGAGCCGCTGGCTAAGTGGAGAGATCGGCTCGGAAAAGCCGGGTTCAGGGCTTTGCATTTGGGTTCAAATGCTTTCAAACAAGCAAGTATGTTGTTGACTCTGTTTTCGGCTGAGGGATATTGCGTGGAAGAGAACGAAGGATGCTTGACTTTAGGATGGCATAGCCGACCTCTCATTGCGGCTTCGGCTTGGCAAGCCGTTCCTCACTTTGGAGCCACGGCTTGATGATATCGATCTTCTACTTTAATTAACTCGTTTGTAAATTTTCTATTTCTGCTTAATGCTTAATTATGGCCTTAATTATGGGGTGTTAATTTCTTCTTCCTAATCGTCCTACTCCTACTACCTCGATCGCTTTCACATTATTTTGCAACTTTTTCTACTTTTAAGTATGATTATTATTAGGCATCAATTCAAAGAATTGAATATGCCTTTTGATGAACAGGGTTTATATTAATCTATCATATCAATGGACCGAACTCACCTGAATAATTAATTGTTGACAAAGAGATGTTGCTCTTACGAGGTGGTTGGGGTAGATTGTCAAGCAATAATTTAGGTAATCCATTCCTAAAGGTTTAGTATTTAATTAACTTTTAATTAACAAAAGATTGAAAAATTTAAGCCACTAGATTTATAAATAATTGAGTTCTGATCGAAATCTGAATCAATCAAGGATTGATTTGGTGGAACGAAGGGGATGATGGGTATGTACGTTGCCATGACAACATTGCAAATATTGACCCATCCGAGGTTTCAATTCAGTCAATCACTTTTATTATTTTGGGTAATTATTAAAATCAGTGAACTACATATTTTGCTGTGCTTTTAATCTTTTATGTATTCATACTTGCTTTTCTTGGGCATCGTCTGTGCTTTGTAAATGGATTAAAGAAAAAGGAGAGTAGAAAGGACCAAAGTGTTGTGTGAAAAAATATAGAATGCAAATTTGTAAGGACAAAGACTTCATTTTAGGTCTAGCTACACACACACATATATATATATATATATATATACTAGGAGCTTTGCGTGCCCGTTAATAAATAAGGGACTAAATTGTTAACTTAGTAAAGAAAGAGAGACTAAATAGTAAATTTTCTCTTATTTTTAATTTCATAGACTATAGTTTTAAACATGGACGACCAAAAAGGGGTGGAGCCATATAATATAAGATATAATCATTTTGAAGTATGCATTTATCTATAATGCCTTTATAATTTATTAAAGATAGTAATTTATTTTCTTAATTATTTTTTTGTACAATAAAAATTTAGGTGAATTGAGCCCAGAGGCTCACGAAAGACAAAGCAGACCTCCTGATTTTATGAATACTTATAGAGTTACTTACATATCGTTTACCAACAAGGTCCTCACATCGATAGTATGAATCGAACTCACGACCTTGTAAGTTATGAGTCAACTTCTTACTAACTAGGTCAATCTTTATTGGCTTATTTTCTTAATTGATAGTAATTTCATAAGAGTATAATGATCTTTCACCACTAATAAAAATTCAACTTTTGAATATAAAGTTGTTAAAATGGATCAGTTTGCCTCGATCATAGCTTAATTATATTTAGCCCTAATTTAATTAGAGTCTAACTAAAAATAATAATTCAGTTTTGAAAATGAGATAACAAATTTTAACTTATCCTGACCTTATTAGGATCTAGTACTTATTTTTGGCCTTAATTGAAAAAAAAATTATGTAAGTAATATTAAAGTTAAATTATATTTGTGAACCAAAATTATTAAAAAAAATTATAAGGCAATATCACAAGTTATAATATAAATAAAAATTTAATATTCTTGCTAACCAAAAAAAAAGTTAATATTCTTAAAATTACATAACAAAATGTAAAACAAAAACCATAAAAAATATATATATTTCACAATATAATTTATCATTCGACCATCTATTATTATATAATTTTGGTTATTTTTAACTTAATATTTATTTCTATCCACATTTAAAAAGTATATAAAATAATTTAAAATTATTTGAACCTTAATGATAAACTGGAAAATGGCTAGCACTTACCTAGTTCAACGGAAGGGGCTGCAAGAGCCAAGAGTTGAGCAAAAACCTGCAAGAGCTTCACAGGGGGGCCCTGCGAAGTGTACTCCGACGCTCAAGTTAGTAAGAGAGTGGTAAGAGAGTAAGAGAATTTCAGAGTGTAAGAATTAACTAACCTTGAACTAGTGAGATGGGCTCTATTTATAGAGCAGGGAGGAGAGAGGTGGTCAGCGCGCGGGGCGGACCACGTAACCGGACACGATCTCCACCAGCGAGGATGGTGGAGACCGAGATTTGCGGAGCAAGGCAATCGTGGATGATTGCGTGTCGCGTCGCTAGGCGGGCGCCAAGGACCTGGAGATCGTGGGTGTGAGCAAGTCAGTAGCCCACGATCTCCCGTAGCGTGGATTGCGGAGCGAGGTAGTCGTGGATGACCACGTGTCATTTGGGGGACGCGCGCCAAGACCCAGGATGGATCACGGCCGCCCCTAATTGTGCTTAGGGCGCCCGATTGGCTCGAGGGCGCCTCGCAAGGTGCGGAGGGGAGAAGAGGCCCGGTGCGAGGGCCGTTTAGGCGTACGCCCAAATAGTGATGTATCATTTAATGATTTAAATATTTTTTAAAAAGATAAATAATTAAGGAGACTCTAATAAAGCCCAACTATAATACTGTTTTTCCCTACCTTAATTAAGGAAGGTTCAACTAACTCTAATTGAACAAATTAATTTTTTGACCCAACCTTAAATTTTTTTAAAGAATGGGGGCAAAACTTAGGTAAAATTTCTTATATCTTTGTTATAAAGTTCTTCAATCAACATTTGACATGTGGCAAAAAATTTTATGCATGACCAATCATGATAGAGAGATAATATTAAACACATATTTTTGCATGATTAATTATAGAAGAGAGAAAATGTAAATCAAACTTATGATTGATGGTCAGTTCTTAAGGCTTAACTCATTTTGACAGCTATTATTATATAAATTTAATTTAACTGTCAAATGATATAATTTTAATAACATAATTGTCTCCATCACGATGTAATTCTCTAGTTTAAAGCTTATCCTTTTTTAATTCTAAATATAATTGAAATTTAAAATATATTTATTCATCTACATCCGCTATCTTCATTCATTTACTTATTTAATTTTTTATCAATAGAATTGAGTTTATTTAATTCGATCTTTTATTTTTTATTTTTCATTTTGTAAATAATTTTCTATTTCATAATCATGCTTATATGTTCTCATATTCGAATATATCGTGTACGATATATTATTATATAAGTTTGGTAATCTTAGTTATAAATTTATAAAATGTATATGACAATCAATAGTTTATTGTTAGTTACATATCTAATTATCATAATCAATTCTTTACAAAAAAAATATCATAATTAATTTAGTTTTATTGGTTAAAATAGTAAGCATTTGCTATACGTCATTCATCTTTTAAATGCTTCATTTAATATAATTTTTATATTTCATTAATTGTTTATATTCAACCTTATCATAACAACTTAATTAAATGGAAGAAAATAATTCAATTTAAAAGTAAATAATATGAATGAATTGAATCAAATAAAAATAAATTTATTAACTAAAGAGCTAAATAAAACATGAAAATGAACAGATTTTAAACTTTTTAACTATATTTAAAATAAATGAGATGTTCTTAATTAATGAGTCAAATAATGATATAATGAACTATATTAATATTTAAGATTATTAAATAATTAATCTAGACATGTAAAACTTAAAGGTTAAAGATATTAATATCGAAGGTCATTATTATATATGAGAATAAAATAAAAAATACAATAATATTATTTTTTCATACATTCAGAAAAATACTCTACAATAATTATATATGTACAATTCATACTAGGGACGTGTAAATTTTCCTCCATTTTTTCCTCACTTGTACGTACATCATAATACATGTTTTATTTTTTATTTTAATCATAATGAAATTCAAAAGTATTCTATATATACTATCCAAAAAATAACTTGATTTGAATCATGCCATTATTATAATATTCTTAATAAATAAAGTTGTGGGGGGAGAATAATAATACCTGCAATAATAAACTAAGTAAATGGTTTGATGAGTGGGAGGATGGAAGAAGTGAAGAAATAGTGTGTGTACATATATATATATAGTGTGCAATGCAAGAAATAGAGAAATGATGTAGAAAGATGCATGTGAGATTGCCCCATACATCAATGTATTGAATGGAAAAGGTTTCAATGTTTAAGGAATGGGACCCTCCAATGGGAATCATCATGTCATGTGCCATCCATCCATATAGACCATTAGACCATAGCCTTAGTGAACACCACCTTCCCATGCATGTCACTTCTATCCTCTTTCTTTTGCCTCTTTTGGAAAAATATACATGCTTCACTCATTCCTTTCACACAATTACACACTATCATATATACGTATATATTGTACTTCATTTTTATTAGTATTATTATTATTATTATTTAATTTGTATACATCATCATGAATTACCTTTACATTTGATTGATTATATCCACACATGCATCGTATAGTCCTTCAAGCTTCCACAGATACGCTTGTTAAAATTATAATGTATCTTTTTTAGAGTCAAGTGCATGTTATCTCTTAGTAGTTGATGATTATATTTAGGTCAAAATTTCAAATTGATCTAAAGTGTATGGGATATATTTCAAATTAATCTTAAATATGTTTCATTTGTTTCAAATTGATTATGCATATTTATAATTTCTCAAATTTATCTTAAACTAATTATATATATCTTTTTCGTTTCAAGTTCAAATATGACGAATTCAAAGTTACGGACCGAGTTGCTTTTGATGAGTACTTTTCCTTATCCAGTAGGAGTCGTCAATAAACAAAGTCAAATTAAGTTTCGAAAGTGGGTTTTTCATTTCACAATAATCAAACAAGCGAATAACTTTATCATATCTTTCTTATTCAATGTTCAAATTGAATCGAGTTTAAAAATGTGTTAACTCTTGAAAAATTCATTCTCTAATACGTTGAGACTATCAACAAATAATGTCAAATTACATCCCGAAAATAAGTTTTAGACTAGTCTAAAAAAATTTAAAAACATGTAGGACCAATCTAAAAAAAATGAAATTTTTATGACCAATTTGAAATATCTCCCATACATTTGGGATCATTTTGAGGTTTTAACCTTACTTTTACTAACATACTTTAGATTTTAGAATGAGAATTTTTGTAAGGGTTGTGCTACTCAGAACTCTTTTTTTGTTTGGCCTGAGCTACTAAGAACTCTCTTGACTTAACAATTTTACTTTTTCCTTTTCTCTTTATTACATAGAACAAATAGATAAGAATATAAATTTTAAGTGACTTCATTCAAAGATTATTGATTGGGAGGTAGAACTCCAACTAGGGGTGAGCATCATTTCGAAAATTTTCGTTTTGTCCAAAAAATCGAGTAGGCCGTCACAAAAGATAATAAATCGTTTATTATGAGTGAAATGAAAAATAGTTTGTTCTATAATAAATGAAGAACGTTTTTTTTTGGCCAAACAAATGAAGAACGTTTCACTTGAGCTTTTATTCAACTGATCGATTATTAGAAATTCGCATTACAACTTTTTTTTAAAAAAGTTCACACAAATTACAATATGCTAAATTAAATGAAGAAAAGGATGGTAGAAAAAAAGTCTCTGCTATTCTTCTTTTTTAAAAAAGTAAGAAAAGTTCAAATATTTTTAAACAAATTAAAGAAAGATGGTAATGTACGTGGGGCTTTCCATTTTCTGCAAGCTTACAATTAATGGATGTTGGAGTCCATGAATGTAGACTCTTGATTGAAGCCCTAGAATTAATGGATGAACAGAACCTTTGAGATTTTAAAGTTCTCAATTCTTTTTTTTTTTTTTTTGGTGTCATCAAACTAATCAGGATTTAATACTTTTTTTTACTGCGTTGATCTGTTTTGCTTTTGTTCATAAATAATTTTAATATAAAAAAACAAACCAATATTAAAAATAGAAAAGATATTCTATAGTCAGCCACTCAGCTGTTTATTTTGAAAGGAAAAATCTACTATTTAAAAAAGTTAATTATTACTTGTTTACGATGAAATATCTGATTTACACTCAAATAGATACATCATACAATCAAGTTTGGTTGGCCTAGTGGTCGAGTTCACTAGGTCGCTTAAGCAAGGTCGGAGGTTCGAATCCCGCCTTGTGTATACAGCAACCAATTGGCCAGCGGAGCTTTTATTGTTTGATGTTGACTTCAAAAATCATAGAGTAAACTCTCAAATTGGTCCCTGAATTATTGGATCGCTGACAGATTGGTCCCTAAATTAAGGAAATTGACAAATAGGTCCCCGAATTTTACAAATATTAGTCAAATTGGTCCTTCTGTTAAATGTCCGTTAACCAACCAGCTGACGTGGCCGTTAACTGCTGACGTGGCACGTTAAGTGCCACGTCAGCAGTTAGAAAACTGAAAAAAAAAAAAACCCAACTGTGTATTTCCTGCCACATAAGCATTAATGTTTAAAAAAAAAATATTTCATCTCTTCTTCAAATTGGTCCCTGAGTTCAATTTTTATCCCGTTATGTTCAATTCCCCCTCTTTTCATCATCTTCATTCATTTTAGTCCAAAATCCTCAAAATCAAATTGTAAAGTGTCCCAAAACTCTTCCAAACATTCCAATTTAGTCCTTAAAAGTATTAAAAACCCTAAAACCTAAACCCTAAACCCCAAAATCCTAAACCCTAAAACCTAGGAAGCATGGACACTGACACGGACACGGAACACGACACGGACACGGACATAGCGACACGTTAAACTCTCAAAATTACGCGACACAACATGCCATATATTTTATATATAAATAATTAAATATTCATAATTTTTAATGAAAAATTTAAAAATTACAAAAAATTGATTTATATTTTAAAATTTATGAATATGTGTCGTGTCGATGTCGTACGGGTGTCGGACACTGACACGTGTCCGACACAGCAACACGCTCTCAAAATGAAGTGTCCATGCTTCTTAGCCTAAAACCCTAAAGTCCTAAAATTGTAAAGTGTCCCAAAACTCTTCCAAACATTCCAATTTAGTCCTTAAAAGTATTAAAAACCCTAAAACCTAAACCCCAAACTCTAAACACTAAAACCCTAAACTCTAAAATCCTAAAACCTAAACCCTAAAACACTAAACCCTAAAATCTAAAACCCTAAATCCTAAAACCCTAAACCCTAAACCCTAAACCCCTAAACCCTAAAACTCTTCCAAATATTCCAATTTAGTCCTTAAAAATATTTAAAAACTCTAAACCCTAAATCCTAAACCCTAAACTCTAAACCCCTAAAACTTAAACTTTTTTTAATCTTCATCTTCATCTCCCCAATTTAACATAAATCCCTAATATCTTTTAAGTCCTAAACCCAAAAAAAAAAATTTTAATCTTCATCTTCATCAATTCATCATTTATTCTTCCAGAATGCAAGTCATTTCATCATCATCATTCATTCATTCATCTTATTTGATCTTCATCCTCAACCTAGAAACCCAGATTCGTTCATAATCTTCATTCATAAAAATCCATCGCTCCTTGTCTTCTTCGCCGCGACTTCAATTTCAGGTTGGCTGCCAGACATGTAAGCACCGCCGTCGACGATGACGACAAGAAATTCGAGCCGACGAGAGCTAGTCTGACCATTGCACTCTCCTGGATTGGATCCAGAAATCGCGACGACAAGAAATCGCGATTTCACAGATCTGAAATTGAAATCGCGATTTTGGTTCAGTCCGACCAAGTTCACAGATTTGAAATTGATGAATTTCAGAACATAATCCACACTTTACAGATCTGAAATCGTGCCAAAACCCGCAAGCCATCGCCGATGATGTTTTAGGGATGAACTGACGAAGATGAAACGAAGATGATGAATGAGGACGATGGATTTGTTTTTCCTCTGTTATTTGTCTGCTGGATTTGTTTATCTGAGTTTGTTTGTCTGTGTTTGTGACTTGGGATTCTTGGAGATTGGAGATTGAGATGTGGAGATGGGTATGATGATGATGATGAAAAGAGGAAGATGAAGATCGAAGATGATGAATAATGATGATGAATCGAAGATGAAGATTGAGATGTGGAGATGGGTATGATAATGATGATGAAAAGAGGAAGAAGAAGATCGAAGATGATGAATGATGATGATGAATCGAAGACGAAGATGATGAATGATGAAGATTTAGGGACCAAAATGTTATTTTTTTAATTCTGATTTAGTAAATTTGAGGCAAGGTGAAGAGGAAAGTAGGATTTAGGGACCAAATTGCAAGAGAGTAGTTTTTTTAGGGGTTTAGGATTTAGGGTTTGGGTTTTAGATTTTAGGGTTTAGGATTTTAGGGGTTAGGGTTTAGGTTTTAGGGTTTTTAATACTTTTAAGGACTAAATTGGAATGTTTGGTAGAGTTTTGGGACACTTTTAGGGTTTAGGTTTTTGGAGTTTAGGGTTTGGGTTTTAGGGTTTAGGATTTTAGGGTTTAGGGTTTAGGGTTTTAGGGTTTTTAATACTTTTAAGGACTAACTTGGAATGTTTGGAAGAGTTTTGGGACGCTTTACAATTTTAGGATTTTACGGTTTAGGATTTTGGTGTTTAGGGTTTAAGTTTTAGGGTTTAGGATTTAGGGTTTTAGTGTTTTTAATACTTTTAAGGACTAAATTGGAATGTTTGGAAGAGTTTTGGGACACTTTACAATTTTATTTTGAGGATTTTGGACTAAAATGAATGAAGATGATGAAAAGAGGGGGAATTGAAAATAATGGGATAAAAATTGAACTCAGGGACCAATTTGAAGAAGAGATGAAATGTTTTTTTTTTTTTAATATTAATGCTTATGTGGCATTAAATGCACAGTTGGTTTTTATTTTTTTTTCTTCAGTTTTCCAACTGCTGAAGTGGCACGTTAAGTGCCACATCAGCAGTTAACGGCCACGTCAGCTGGTTGGTTAACGGACATTTAAAAGAAGGACCAATTTGACTAACGTTTGTAAAATTCGGGGACCTATTTGTCAATTTCCTTAATTCAGGGACCAATCTATCAGCGACCCAATAATCCAGGGACCAATTTGAAAGTTTACTCAAAAATCATATCATGTAGCTCAACGGTTTCCACACGCATACAGTTATAGTCGTTTATGACTGATATATATTTATTAGTGTTTTATGTGTGCATGTGTGTGTATATATATTAAGAAAATTAATTTTTTTGTATAAAATGAATTCATTATAAACTAGTGAAATTATTTCGCTGCCCTTATTTTTATTTAGGTCAAATAGTTATATTAAGCTTCAAATTATGAGTAAATTTTATTTTGATCTTAAAATTATTTTTTGTTTTGTTTTGGTTTTCAATTTTTTTATTTATTTTATTATTAGTTCAAAATGTGATTTCTTCTTAATTTTGTCATTATTTTAAACTAAAATAATATGTGTTATAAAATTGAGTTGACTAAGAGGGGGAAGAAAAATTTTATTTTTTAATCACAAATTTGAGATGACTTTATAGTTAAATTTTCTTTTAAAAAATGAAATTTTTTCTTTCTTTCTTTGTCAACCATTTATTATTACACATTTACATACGAGAGATAAATAATTTATCTCAATTGCTCAAATTGTAAATAATTTATCTCAATTACTCAGTCAAATCTCAAGGAAAATGAATGTTGAACTAAAAAATGTCTCTAAAATTTAACCTGTATTGTAAAGTTGGAATTTGTTTTTTGAAAAACAAAATATTGTAAGGAAGTGGGCCAGGGGTGGATGACCCAAAAAGCAAAGATGGGCCCTAATAATCACGGGATCCAATGGATGAAGAAAGAGGATTAAGGGAGGGACCACATTAGTAAATTATGCCATCATACAGTCAATCCTTCCCGCTCCCTCCATTGTTGACATCAGTATCACAATAAAAAATGTTTGTAGTAAGTAATTTGATAGAAATCAGATCCTTTGAATTGAGTGTCATCTCAAGTTCTCTCCATTTAGAGAATTTTGGTAGTGTGATTTCATTTCTTTTATTATTTTACTAACACATGGTGATCTATATAAAAAAAAGAGCCTCATTTCCTTAAAAGTAAAACATGGTGTTTTCACTAAAAAATATTTGTCTAGGAGGGAGAAATTAACTCTAAAAGATTTTAGAAGCGCCTAGATATAAAGGATTTGGCTCGAATTTATATTATTTAAATAAATTTTATATTTAAAATTTTGTAAATATAATTATTTTCGTTGAAAACTTTCTCAATATAATTAAATACATAGCCAAATTCAAATTAGCTAAAATAAAACTCCAAATATATATATATATATATTGGTAATTTAAAAAATTTAGGTGACGGGATGACGCCCCAATTCAGGATCAAGACAGGCCTTTGGAATCAAAAAGCATTTACAGATAACCCATTAAATGAGACATCATCAGAAATCGAACTCAAATCATACAATTGTCGTAAATGAAAGGTGACAAACTGAGCCAAACTGAGCCAAAAAGTCAATGACTACTTTTTTTTTTTTTAAGGTCTTTAAAGGCCACATAGGCACATATCATTGAACCAAAAAACAAACTCTATTAAGTGCTCTCTCCCTCTCTTTTCTCTAGAATCGAATTATGCAAATGTAACGTCACATTGAGGGTCCCACTAACATTTTGGGTTTAGGGTTTGCCAAACACCGGTCCCACCAACACCATCACAAGTCACAACTCACACTCTAACACTAAAGTAAAATAATATTATTAGTAACTTTCAAAAAGAAAAATATTATTTCCATTAAAAAATAAAAATATTATTAGTATGGAATCTTTTTTCTAAAAAAAATAAAATGTTAAATAAACTTGTGTGAAAAAAACATAAGTTGATAATTTAATGTTTCAAAGTTCAATTTATATATTTAAATTTTAAAATTTGTGAAGATAATATAATATTATCCTCTATCAAACTTATTTTTTGAAAATTAATTTATTGAGTAAAAAAGAATATGATATATTGGTTTTATAAATTTTAAAAATTATTGAAAATCTTTTTTAAGGATTAAATAATGTGAATTTAATTTTTAGAAATTAAATTATTNAAGTATATTTTTTAAAAATAAAAATCTCAACAAAAAAATTTATTGTACTAAATGAAAAAAAAATTATAGGATATCTCAAAAAGTCTCTTGCACAAGAAGAAAATTTCAAAATAATTTGTGCATTTGAGTTTTGATTTTTGACATTTCTCTGAATTCTTTCTTTTTTTTCGAGAGTTGTTAGTATATTTTAATTTAATAGTACCCAACCGTGCAACTTGCAACTCCATGTTGGGCCCTCACGATTTTCATGTGATTTTATTTCACAACAACGGTCACCACTTCATATTCTTACGTTTTATTATTGGTCTAATAATTTCATTTTGTTTAGCTAATTGCACCCACAAGATATTTTTTTCTTTTGTAGGGCATAATATGTTTAATAAATTATGTAGCCTTTTATTGACTTGTTGGCATTAGTGTGTGTATATATATATACTAGGGGCTTTGCGTGCCCGTTATGTAAAATAAATGAGAGACTAAATCGTTAACTCATTTAAAAAGAAGGGATCAAATAATAATTTTCTTCTTATTATTAACTTTGTACTGTAGCTTTAAAATGTGGACGACCAGAAAGGGGTGGAGCCATATAATATAAGATATATATATATTAATCAATTATTTCTGGTAGATTGTGTAAAGTTGATATTTGACTATTTGAGTGTAAAATCTTGACAAGTACCCTTCAAATTAAAAGAATTGTGAAGAGATTGAATATTCAAAGAATTGATAGACACAAATAAAAAAGATGGTTATTTGAAGTATTTATATATTGGAGTCCCTGATGATAATTTCGTTATTTTGTTAGAAAATAGAATTCCTTTAAATTTTATTATTAAAAGATAACTGAGATATTTTCTCCTACAAAGAAATAGTTATTATGATGGCCTGATGGGGAGAGTCTGTCTCCGTCCCTCGTATATTTTTTAAAATAAAATTTTGAAATAAAAATTAGATGATTAAAAAAAGAGTTTCGCCAAATATTGAAAAATATTATTACGTGGTGAGAGAGATGAATACTAAAAAAATTGTTATGAAGAATTAAATTTCTCAAACACTATTATTTTTATCTATCTGTATTTTTTTTCTTAGGATAAATTACACTTTGGTACCCTGTGGTTTGACCCTGTTTCACTTTGGTACCCTGTGGTTTGAAACTTGACACTTTGGTACCCTGTGGTTTTCTCCATTAACACTTTGGTACCCTTTGGACCTATTTTGTAATTTTAACCATAATAAATTTTACAAAAATTACATAATGACCCCAAAAAAATTTTAAATTTTTCATTTTAGTCCCTATATAATATGTATCNCTCATAACTCACAAGATCATATAAAGTTTATTCTCGCTGATAGAGGTTTGACTTTTATTGATAGACGATTTAGAAATATTTGGATAAACACTCATACAATCTAAAAGTATATGTCCTAACATTGGAATATAAAAAATATTACTTATTTCGTATAAGAATATCCAAAATTCTATTTTTAATTAGAGTGAGGTGAGGATAAAATGAACTAGTTTGAAGCATCTTAATAATATAATTGATATTTAGAAGATTTTGATATGATGATTTACTTTTGTCAAAATAAATTTTAAACAAAATGTCAATGTTTGGGTCATCAAATTCTAACCGAGTTAACGCAATTTTTAATAGAAAAAAAATAAAGTTGGAAACATAATGAATTATTCTAAAATCGTCATAAACCATTATTTGAAACTAATTTTTTTCAATATGTTGATTAAATTTATTTTTCAAATTTATATAGTTATATTTTTTAATAAGAGGGATAGAAATTATTTTTAATAATAAATATATAATATTAATTAACATGTATATGAAAAATAAATTATTATCATTATTTCATTACATATTAAAGATAATTAAAAGTAAAAGATTAATTATAATAATTTAAAAAAATGTTTAAAAGAATTAGGTGAAAAGTGATGTGATGAAGAAAAATTGTTATAAGTGTAAATGAAGGATGATATGAAATGACTAAAATATTCTTTATGTATATTTGAATATATATTAAAATATAGGCAATTATAGATAAGTTTATAAGGTTATAATAATAATTGAGTGTTAAAGATTATTGATTTTTGTAGATTATAAAATGATTTTTGCATAATCTATAAACAAAAGAGATTATTCTACCTTTTCAAATTATAATTAAATATAATCTGATTATAATTACTTAATTAGTCCCAAACAAACCCTATATCTTATTCAAGAAAAAAAGGTGCTCATTATATATGGGAAATGAATATATAAATTTTAAAATATCTAATATAATATTTATAAAAAATCTCAAATTTAAAAGGTAATATCTCAAAAAGATTGTGGGCGCCACGTAACAGAAAATTCAATTTAAAATCAAATAATCTTTTTAAATAAATGAACTTAGCAACTAACAAAGTCCAACACAGTTGATAGATAGTTGAATTTCTTAAGCATGGTGTTTTAGGTTCGATTGAGGGTGTATGTATAGAAAATTTGTTGTTGATAAAGACAAAATTTACTTCGATGATCTCTATACTTCGAGAAAGATTAGTCTCTATCAACTAGAGGATAACTCTTGATTCTTAACCAAACAAAATCTACTTAGAGTACTAAAAAGAGAGATACCACAGCGGGGAAACTTCATACAAAAAACAGAGGAAAAGATAAAACGAGGAAGAGCAACTTCTATTGCTAGAAGAAATGTTACATAATTACGTAGAAATCTCCAACAATCACGAACATTTATTAGATAGGGTAACACTTTAGAGTCCACCATTGATGCAAATTATTAACCAATCAGAAGTCATGTATGGAGTTTAAATTTATTATTTAATTACTTTTTACATAATACAAAGCATTTATGAAGAGAGATAAAGAAATAAAATTCTCATTTGATCCTTGAAGGCTTGAACCGTGTTCATAGCATAACCCTAAATTAAATGTGCTTAACTTTTCTCCTTTTTAAGATTTATGAAAATATACACGTACATTCTCTATGTAATGATATCAGTATATCACAATATTTACCATCCGACTGATCAAAAGACCAAGCAGAGTAAGTTTAGGCTAAGGAATAAGGATGTACACCAAGTGTATATATTCAACAAAATCAAATTAAGAAACCCTCTTCGATCAGATACCTACATATATATAGACCCAATTGTAGAGTTTTGCACCCCTCTAACCATATATAATTTTACTATTCTACAAGTTAAAGACCTAAAACGATACATTCCTAATCTTCTGAATCAGTTATATATGCTTCAAAAACGGAGAAAATAATCAACTGAAAAGCCAATTCAAATTCATCTATACATCATCATATATATGTACTCTCAAAATAATCAACTGAATCTAAAGAAAATAATTAATAATAATAAAAAAAAAAGAAAACGGAAAGAACTCTGTAAATTAAAGATCCTAATTGAATCAAGAAAGCACAATAGTCTCAAAGCAGTGTAGGCCGTCGAACTCCGGTGCGATCCTCGGCACCGATCGGCGACGGTTTTTATCCGGAGACGGCGTCGTTTTGGGAGGAGGATGAGGTGACTTGCGCTTCAAGTCATCATCGGAGGAAGAAGGCTTCTTCTGATTGTAATCTTGAAGGGAAGATTTGATCTGACCGTACAATATTTCAGCGCAAAGAACATCGAAGGGGCTGAAGATTGATGAAAACATGGTGGCGATTGGTGTTTCTTTATAGAGATTAGAGAAATTAATGTTTCTGTTTCTTGAGGACGGACTACTGAGGAGTATTTATAGGGTAAAAATTGGGAAACAATGAAGGAATAGGAAAATATTTGTATCAGATTGTGAATCTTTCAAGAGATATTATAATAATTTAAAATTTAAAATGAAAATAAATATTTTTTATTTTTTTAAAAATTAAAATAAATCAATTTTTTTTTAAAATATAATACTAAATAAAGAAAGGGTAAATTACACTTTGGTATCCTGTTCTATGGACCAATTTCACTTTGGTACTCTATTATTTCAAATGTGACACTTTGGTACCTGTTCTTTGCACCAATAACACTTTGGTATCATGTCTTTCAAAAGTAATATTTTGGTACCCTGTTCGTTGCACCGTTGACACTTTGGTACCATGTTCTATGGATTAATTTCACTTTGGTATCCTGCTATTTATTACCTTGTTCTATTTTTTTAGGAGTAAACTCCCAAATTGGTCCCTGAATTATTGGGTCGCTGACAGATTGGTCCCTGAATTAAGGAAATTGACAAATAGGTCCCCGAATTTTACAAACGTTAGTCAAATTGGTCCTTCTGTTAAATGTCCGTTAACCAACCAGCTGACGTCAGCAGATGGAAAACTGAAAAAAAAACGCCACATATGCTTGATTTGCCACATAAGCATTAATAATTTAAAAAAAAACATTTCCTTCAAAAATCAAATTGGTCCCTGAGTCATATTTTTTAGAAAAAAAAAATTATTTTTACTCACCCATTCTTATCTCATTATTTTCAACTCCCCATCTTTTTCATCATCTTCATTCATTTTAGTCCCAAATCCAAAAAATAAAATTGTAAAGTGTCCCAAAACTCTTCCAAACATTCCAATTTAGTCCTTAAAAAATTTAAAAACCTTAAAACCTAAACCCCAAACTCTAAACCCTAAAACCCTAAACCCCAAACTCTAAACCCTAAACCCTAAAATCCTAAAACTCTAAACTCTAAAATCCCAAACCCTAAAATCTAAAACACTAAACCCTAAAAACCAAAACCATAACCCCTAAACCCCTAAAAAAATCATTCTCTTGCAATTTGGTCCTGGATCCTCAAATTTATTAAATAAGAATTAAAAAAAACATTTTGGTCCCTAAATCCTAATTTCATCATCATCTTCATCTTCATCATCAACATCTTCATCATCGTACACATTCAATTCATCTTCATCATCAACATCTTCATCTTCATATACACTCAATTCAAAACCTCCCTCCAGAAATCCCAGAAATTCAAGAAATTCAAATCCACCTTTATCCTTCATCCCATAAATCCCAGAAATCTAGAAATCCCAAAATTCAAACCCACCTTCATCCTAAAACCCAAAAATTCGAACAGACTCACAAAATCGCACAAACCCACCTTCACGAACCCATCTTTCAAATTCGAATAGACCCACAAATCTCATCATCTTTCAAACCCACCTTCATCTTTCAAATTCGAACAAACGCACAAAATCTCTCAAACCGCACAAAATCGCACAAATCTGTCGTCGACGAACGCGCCGATCTCCCATGCTCGCGACCCAAACCTTTCGTCGACGAACACTGCTCGTGAACCACCAGTTTCTACCGGAAAAGAGGATGTGAGTTGGAAGAAGAAGAATGTATGAATGAAAGGATGGATGTATGAATGAGAATTGGTGAAATGATGAATGTATAAGATACCCAGAAACAAGAAGAAGGAAGAAGAAGAAGAAGACCTTGCGTATTTTTTAATTTTGTTTGGTGAAATCCATTAAAACCCCCACTTGTTTATTTTTTCTTTTGTTTTGATCCTACTAAACTATAGGGTTTTAGGGTTTAGGATTTTAGGGTTTAGGGTTTTAGGGTTTTCGAGTTTAGGATTTAGGGTTTAGGTTTTAGGGTTTTTAATACTTTTAAGGACTAAATTGGAATGTTTGGAAGAGTTTTAGGACACTTTACAATTTTAGGAATTTAGGGTTTTAGGGTTTAGGGTTTAGGGTTTAGGATTTTAGGGTTTAGAATTTTAGGGTTTAGGGTTTAGAGTTTGGGGTTTAAGTTTTAGGGTTTTCAATACTTTTATGGACTAAATTGGAATGTTTGGTAGATTTTTGGGACACTTTACAATTTTATTTTTTGGATTTGGGACTAAAATGAATGAAGATGATGAAAAAGAGGGGGACATGAAAACAATGGGATAAGAATGGGTGAGTAAAAATTAAATTTATTTTTTTTGAAAAAAAATATAACTCAGGGACCAATTTGAATTTTGAAGGAAATATTTTTTTTTAAGTATTAATGTTTACGTGGCATATCCTGCACAATTGGTTTTTTTTTTCTTCTAGTTTTTCAACTGCTGACATGGCACTTAACGTGCCACGTCAGCAGTTAACGACCACGTCAGCAGGTTGGCTAACAGTGACTTCACGGAAGGACCAATTTGACTAACGTTAGTAAAATTCGGGGACCTATTTGTCAATTTCCTTAATTCAGGGACCAATTTGTCAGCGAGCCAATAATCCAGGGACCAATTTGGGAGTTTACTCATTTTTTTAGGGTACCAAAGTGTTAAGAGTGCAAAGAACAGAGTACCAAATTGTCACTTTTGAAAGAACAGGATATCAAAGTATCATTTTTGAAAGAACATGGTACCAAAATGTCACTTTTGAAAGAACAAGGTATCAAAGTGAAATTAGTCCATAAAACAGGGTACCAAAGTGTAATTTACCCAAAAAGAAAACTATTATGTTTTAAAATAATATAAAAAGAAATACTATGGGTCTGTGAAGTTTTTCTTAATTATTCTTTACTAAATTTATTGTATTGAATATTCAATATAAATATTATATGATTGATGATTCAGGAAAGTGATGATTAGAAAATCTTAAACCATATCATTTAAATATAATATAACGGATAAGATATGATATAAGATATAAGATATTTTTGAAAAAAAATTAATTTTTCTTAACATTATGTTAAGTTATTTTCTTTCTTTTTTTTATCACACAAAGATAAGTCTTAAAATCATTTATATTTTTGTTTATAAATTTTTTAATATAATTTTATTTATATATTTTTATGATAATTTATATTTAATATTTATTAATCATAATTAATTATAAAAAAAATTAAATAATATTTTAGTCCCTATAGTTATATTAAGCTACTCAGTCCTTATAATTTCATTTTGTTAACTCAATCCGTACAATTTCAAGTCTATCATAATACCAACCCTCTTTTCGCGACTAACTTATCCTTCTTTCGGCTATCACACTTGAACAAACCCAGAGCCTTATTAGTAGCGTCTTCTTCTCACAGAACCCCTTCGAACCCCCAAAACACAGGAATTTCAATTGATCAAATTTTTATTTTAGGAACGGTCAAGGATTGCGAAGTAGATGGAAGAAGAACAGTGGGGAGGGACGAGAGAGAGAACAGTGGGGAGGAAGAAGAAAAACAATGGCTAAAATATGAATTTCAATCCTAAATTATTTGGACAAAATAACAATTTAGCCCAACACAAGAATGAGTATTTCCAAAATGGTCCAATATTGAGGTAAATGACCATTTTGCCCTTTGTGATTGGTGATTGAATGTATTAGAGTATAGGTAATTATAGGTTTATGTATAGGGGTATAAGTGTAATTGAGTGTGTTTGATTATTTAAAAATCATGATTATAATTGAATCAGGAAAAAAACGTAAACGAACATGTTTATT
>QANZ01011436.1:93313-107948 GCA_003254925.1 Chamaecrista fasciculata
TTTTTTTTTTTTTATGGTTTGATTTCTTGGTTTTTGGCTTTTTGCCTCGTATTATAAAAAAAAAAAATACAAATTTTGCAAAAGAAAATTAATGAACACCAAGATTTGAAATTTAATTAATAAAAACTCGATTCTTATATTATTATATTCATGAAATACAATTGATAAATGTCAACATAGATTGTAAGATTTATCTTTGTAAATTGAGTGTTATTAAAAGTCTTTGTAAAAGTCTAATGCTTTAAAGAGCTGCCTTGAATTGTGCCTCGCCATTCTACGTACTAAAGTAGTCAATATAAACTATTGAAAAATTCAGGCCAAAAAAAAAAACTGTTGAAAAATATTATTCTAGAAATATTGAAAAATAAAATAATCAGAGAGAGGATATAAGGAAAACACGAAGGGAGCATAACAATTCCATTTATACATGCAATCTTTGTTGGGATTTCAATAAAGGTGCTCATTATATATGAGAATATATAAATTTTAAAATATCTAAAAAATCTAATATAATATTATTTTTTGGTACAAAATCTAATATGATATTTTAAAAATTAATTCCAATTTTAAAAGATAATATCTCAAATAGATCTTGTGCGTAACAGAAAATTTAATTTAAAATTAAATAATCTTCCTAAATAAATGAGCTTAGTAACTAATAAAGTCCGGCACAAATTGATAGATAGTTGGGTTTCTTGAGCATGATGTCCTGAGTTCAATCGAGATCGTATGACGAAAAGACTTTGTTAATAGAGGCAAAACTCACTTCGACGATCTTTATACTTTGATAAAGATTAGTCTCTAGTTGCCGACTAAAAGATACCGCCTAATTCTTAACAAAAAAAAATGAACTTAGCAACATCTAAACAAAAATAATAATGAAATATGCTAACAATAAATAATTAATTAATTTTGAATAACATCTTCACCAATTTTCATTGAGTGAAAATGTTATTCTTTGTCATGATCCTCCTCCATTCACAGTAACCCTATATATATAAATTGAATTGAAAATTTAAAAAAGTGACTGAGCAGAGCACACTGTATATGATAGGTCATAGGACCAAGAAATAGAGTAAAAAGAGAGATACCACTGGAGAGAAACTTCATAGAGAAAACAGGGGAAAAGATAAAGCGAGGAAGTGCAACTTCGATTGCTAGAAGAAAGGTTACATAATTATGTAGAAGTCTCCAACAGGGTTTTTTATTTAAATAATACAAAAACAAAAATTAATCACCGGTATAAGATTTTTTTTTTCTTATTTCCCAGGATGGGATACGCGTTACCCGGACTCGACTTCAGACTCTGCCAGCCACGTGGCACCGGCTGATTAAAAATGACACTGAAATCGCGTCAGACTGGCCCGATTTCAGAGTCTCTGAAATCGCGCCAGTCTGGCGCGATTTTAGTGTGCAGACTGCACGGTCTGCACACTGCAGACCGTGCAGTCTGCACGTAATTTAATTTTTTTATTTTTATTTTTTTTTGCCTGGCTTTTTTTTTTATTTAAATTATTAAATTAAAAACTTTTTTTTTTATTTTCTGTACTTTTTTAATTTCTGTTTTTTAATTAATTAAATTAATATTTTCTTTAAAATGAACTTAATAAAATTAATTTAATTTAAATATTATTTTAAAAAATTAAAAAAGAAATTATTTAATGAAGAATAATTATAAAATATAAAATATACTAATTAAAAAATATAAAATATTTATGTAATAAATTTTAATAATAAAAACTAATAAGCAAAAATATTTTCTACTAATAAAATTAAATAAATTAATCATTTCAACTAATAAAGTTAATTTAAAAATATATTATTTAATTAAATTAATTAAATTTAAAGTAAATAAACTTTGTTTTATTTTTTAGAAAATTCAAATTATTTATATGATTTTTATAACATAAATTATCTATCATTTAAAAAATATAAGAACAATAATCATAACTCTTTTAATGATATAAATACATAAGAACAATAATCAAAACTACATAAAATTAAAAATAAAGAAATGAAATTTAATCATCTTCGTCGTCGTTTTCCTCCTGCTGCTGCCATTCCGGCGGCCACTGCGGCGGCCCATGCTCCGGGCAAGACCCATACACCACCTTCTCCCCATTCTCTGGCCAATGCCACCCTGGGCATATGTAGCAAGTTTTACTCTTTCTGACACGTTTGTTTGCTACAGCCTTGCCTTTACCTCTGTGACCTCCCTGATGACCTTGATGCCTGTCATCTGCCTCTCCTGATAGGGACTGTGGCAGTGGAAAGGGCTGCACCTGTCTGTCAACATGAGCATCACCGATGCGTAGAGGAGCGTTGTTCATAAGAAACTCGCTCATGAAGCCCGGCTGAATAGTAATGCCCTGCTGATAAGTAGGACTCGTCATCGGCAAAGAATATGGGGGCGGAGTAAGAAAACCCCCCTGTGACGAATCTGGCATACCAAACATCGAGGTCTGCTGCACATCAAACATCGATGCCTGCTGCATAGCAAACATCGATGCCTGCTGCATATCAAACATCGATGGCATCGGTGTCGAAGGTCCAGGCAGCTGGGATGATGAAGGACCAGGTCCAGGCAGGTGGGATGATGAAGGACCAGGCATATGGGATGGAGCAGGAGTAGACACGTGCGTCGACGGAGCAGGAGTAGACACGTGCGTCGACGGAGCAGGAGTAGACACGTGCGTCGACGGACCGGGAGTAGGCACGTGTATCGAAGGACCAGCATAACTTGAATGCCGAGATGACTCCTCTGGCTCTTGAGGTGCATTCGATGGCTGACAGAAGGAGTGTCTCGGTGGCTGCTGGTGCCTCGGTGGTTGCGGATTTGGTGGTGGCGGCTCCTGATTGAAAATATTTTTTTTCGGGCGTCTTGCGGAAAGAAACCCGAGCCGCCACTTTTTTTTCTTCGGCGGTGGCTGAGATGGAACGAGCTCTGCCGGCTGAACCTCTGGTCTGAGGGGTGCATAGACATGCTCCTCCAGCATGTGGGCATGCTGCTCACCTAATGCCCCCTTCAGATCTTTGCAGATGGCATTGACTCGATGGCTGAAGTCGGGATAGTTATCAGCATTGCGAGCCATTTCTTCTAAGTGGTCCAGTCCATCAACCTGTATCAAGGCATAAACAAAATGAATATACGACAATGGTATTTAAAGAAATGAACATAATAAATTGATTATGATTTATTTACCGCATAAACGCTTGATCCACTAGTGGGGTCCATCCACCGTCTCGTGATGCGTCTGTACCATTGCCAGTATTCAGAATTTCTGGTCAATGGCCTCGCCGGCTGATCCCCACGGAAGACCCTATCGTGACGTTGCCCCCAGTAGACTACGAACTGTTGAAGGTACACACTCCAATTAGTGTCTACTCGACCCCTGAGGTCTCTTCCGTGGAAGCCCATTGCGTCTAAGTTTACAGCCGGGTCTGGAATGTGCTGCTCCATCCCGAACTGGCGTAGCGTCCTATCAACATGGTGCCACTCCACAATATGCATGCAAAGGAGTGGGCACGAGGACCGCCAGACGGCAGAATGCTCTAAACAATAAGCTGGAATAAGAGCCCGCACTGCATCACTGCGATATGGCTGCCAAACAAACTGAAAAAACAAATCGTAAGTATGATATACTGAAGATTATAAGTATACAATATATTAATATAGTTGTACATACATCATTTTGGCGAGACATATCAAACCATCGGCGATACCACCGCGTGGCTCGATCTGGTGGTTGAAAATTTCGGTGCACGTTGCCCCACCTGCATAATGAAAAGCATTAGTATAACACCCCTAAAAATTATAATGTTAATACAATGCAAAGAATAGAATAAATATACAATTAAACACATACCGAAATGCCAATGGTGGAGGTGGAACGTTTGCCGTCGCATAGATGTCTCCTATTGTTGGTCGACTAGGAGCCAATGATGGGAATCGATCCCAAGCCCATACGTGCAGCAGTGTTAGGCAACCACTGATCTCGATGGCGTCGGGATTAGTGGCATGACACATTTGGTGGTACAAGTGTGCCAATATCGCAGCACCCCAAGCGTATCGCCCGCACTCGTCGAGGTCCCGGAGGAACTGGAGGTACATGAGCCCTACGAGATGCCCTGAATGGTCAGGCATCAACCATCCGCCTATCATCCGTAGTATATATGCTCGTGTGAACCGTACCAACTGCTCCTCTGTGGGATTGGGGGGAAGCACCCCAAATCTCTTCGTCAACCAACCGATCCGTACCTGCTGGCCGGACATTTCATTATCAAGGGGCATTTCACCCAACAGTTCTTCGGCCAGCTGCCTCCAATTGTGATTTGTGGGACCAATAACTGGAGCCCCATCAACAGGCAGTCCCAGCTGGACTGCGACATCCTGGAGAGTGATTGTGCACTCTCCCTGCGGAAAATGAAAGGTGTGGGTCTCCAGCCGCCATCGCTCGATCAAAGCGGAAACGAGGGGTGGCTCATACACAAATGGGACCACCCGAGAGATCCCATAGAATCCTGCTCGCACCAAATGAGGGACTATTTCAAGAGGTGGGGCAACTCCAATCTGCTGACTGAAGGTGCATCGCCGTGTAATTAGTGTGCGATCCTGCAAGATGAGAGTAGAGTGGTTAAAAAAATAGCATTTTGTTAACGTTAGCAACTCATTAATCCAATCCCTCCCTAGCATCAACAACAACACTAGACAAAACATTAATTGAGGAAGGTGGGGAGTTTGCAACTTATCCAAGAGGACCCATTTTTGTGTCAGACAAATTGACAAGACAATAAGCTGCCAAGTTAACGGATCTAGGGATCCAACTAAAGCTACAACCATCTAAAGAACTGGAAACACAAAAAATAAAACAGACCAGATCGACACCGTGAGATCCTAGATCCAGAACGCTGCCGCCACAAAACCTACCGTAGAAAACAAACGGACACCAGCAAAGAGCACACAGATCTGGGAATGAAAACCGCCAAAAACACCTAAACTTGAAAACCACCGCCGCAGAAAACACACAGAAAAGAGTACCGTCACAGAAGGCCAAAGTTGAGAGGCACCGCCAATAACTCTAATATGAAATATGATGAAATCTCTCATGAAAAAGATGGGTGATTCCTCATAGAGAGGGGTTTGTGGGAAAACTCGACTCTTGAGAGAGATATTTTTAGGCGACTAAGGTTTACTATCTACTTTTGTTTTCAATGATTATTTTTTGTACAATTATTAGATAGGGTAACACTTCAGAGAGTCTACCATTGTTGCAAGATATTAGTTATTAACTTATTACCCAATCAGAAGCCTTGAATGGAGTCTAAATTTATTTATTTTATATAATACAGAGCATTTATGAAGAGAGATAAAGAAATAAAATTCTCATCTGTTCCATGAACCGTGTTCATAGCATAACCCTAAATTAAATGCGCTTAACTTTTTCTCTTTTTTAAGATTAATGAAAATATATATACACATTCTGTATGTAAGACAATATCACAATATTTACCATCCGACTAATCAAAAGACCAAGCAGAGTAAATTTAGGCTAAAGTTGTACACCAAGTGTATATATTCAACAAAATTAAATTAAGAAACCCCCTTGGATCAGATACCTACATATATATTGACCCAATTGCAGGGTTTTGCACCCAGAGAACCATACATAATTTTACTATTCTACAAGTTAAAGACCTAAAACAAAGAATTAAGTCCATATTATGTTCAACCCTTGTAATAGACACGTACAATAGCATTACTTAAATTTATTACCTAAACACTTACAGCATCTCAATATATATCCGTCCTTCTTAATTAGCTAAAAGAAAAAGCAATAAATTAACAATACCCATCGAACACTGGCCTATTATATATTGTTATTATTATTTGTTAATCGTAACTCCTCGTGTTTGCTTATACTTACATTGAGAATTCCAATCCCGTTAAAAGAGGAGGCTTATGTTAAATAGGCGATAGCCAACGTAAAACCTTTAGTGAATATAGATTAGTTTTCAATTGTGATTACTGATTACGGTGTGATTCAAGTTGCTTTCTTACTCTTTTCCTAGTTCGACGATACAGAACAATAATGTGACTGACGTGCGTGAGTCTAGATTGGCAAACCAAACCGTTTAAGCGAGTTTTGTGTGTTTGTTGATGTAAGAAGAAAATAATTAATTGATCAAGAAACAAGATATGCTTCCCCTGTTCCAAAAAAACAGGAAAGAAAGAAAGATGCTTGCTATGCTATGCTATAGAAAATAACAGATTTGAATTCATCCCAAGTTCCAAACTGAAAAGCCAATTAAAATTCATCTATACATCACCATATGTACTCTCAAAATAATCAACTGAATCTAAAGAAATAAAAAAAGAAAAAAAAAAAAAAGAAAAAGAAAACAGAAAGAACTCTGTAAATTAAAGATCCTAATTGAATCAAGAAAGCACAATAGTCTCAAAGCAGTGTAGGCCATCGAACTCCGGTGCGATCCTCGGCACCGATCGGCGACGGGTTTTCTCCGGAGACGGCGTCGTTTTGGGAGGAGGATGAGGTGACTTGCGCTTCAAGTCATCATCGGAGGAAGAAGGCTTCTTCTGATTGCAATCTTGAAGGGAAGATTTGATCTGACCGTACAATATTTCAGCGCAAAGAACATCGAAGGGGCTGAAGATTGATGAAAACATGGTGGCGATTGGTGTTTCTTTGATTTAGAGAGAAAGATTAATGTTTCTGTTTCTTGAGGACTGACTATTGAGGAGTATTTATAGGGTAAAAATTGGGAAACAATGAAGGAATAGGAAAGTATTTGTATCAGATTGTGAATCTTTCAAGAGATATTATATATAATAGTTTAAAATTTAAAACGAAAATAGATATTTTAATTTTTTTTTAAAAAAAATCAAATTTTTTTAAAAATATCATACTAAAAAAAGAAAATTATTATGTTTTAAAATAATATAAAAATAAATAGTATGGGTCTGTGAAGTTTTTCTTAATTATTCTTTACTAACTTTATTGTATTAAATATTCAATATAAATATTATATGATTGATGATTTAGGGAAGTGATGATTAGAAAATCTTAAAACATATCATGTAAATATAATATAACGGATAAGATATGTTATAAGATATTTTTGGAAAAAAAAGTAATTTTTCTTAAAACTATGTTAAGTTTTTTTTTTTTATACCACACAAAGATAAGTCTTAAAATCATTTATACTTATGTTTATAAATTTTTTAATATAAGTTTATTTATATATTTTTATAATAATTTATATTTAATATTTATTAATCATAATTAATTATATAAAGAATTTAAATTAATACTTTATAATCCCTATAGTTAGTTATACCGAGCTACTCAGTCCTTATATTTTCATTTTTTTAACTCAATATGTACAATTTCAAGAAAATTATAAAACAATGCTTAGCCATTAGCACCATTAAAACTCTGTTAATTTAGTGTCTATATATATATATATATATATATGTGGCATTTGAGAATGCATGTATGTGATAAGAAAAATTCAGATAAAACTATTGCAGATGTGTGTTCTCAAAATGGTCTAGTACCATCATCCTCAATGACTATGAGAGAGAAACAAAAGTACAAGAAAGATAACAACTACGAAACATGGACATTGACACGGATATGAGACACTACAAAGACACGAACACACCGATACGTCAAATTCTTAAGATTACACGACACGACACGACATATATTTATATTTATAAATAACTAAAAATATTAAATTTTGATGAAAAATTTAACAATTAAAATATCTATACATAATATATGTTATATGTGTCATTATTTTCTATTGTTTGTCATATTAAAGTCATAAAAATTGATTTTATATTTTGAAACTTATGAATATGTGTCGTATAGGTGTCGTACGGGTGTCGGGTACGAACACATGTCTGACACGGTGACATGACTTTAAAATGAAGTGTCCATGATTCATAGGATATCAATGTAATAGAAGAATCAACAATGACACTCTAGAATTAATTAAGAAGCTTATTTGGAGTTTGGGTAATTAATTAGTTTTTAAAGCTTGAATTACACAAGCTTAGATATTTTTTAATTAGTTTTGGGTAATCATCTCCATTTTAAAGCTTGAATTGCACAAGCTTATATATTTTTTACAGTAAAAAAATGAATGAACAGATACAGAAAACAGAGCAAAACCAAACAACCACTCACTTTTCAGTTTTTAGTTCTATCATTTATGTGCTATACACAGTGGATATATACTGGTCAAACTTTCATTTTAGTCTTCAAATTATAAAAAAAGTTTAATTTTGGTTCTCAAACATTTTTTTTATTCTATTTTGATCATTAAATTTCCTTATTTATTTTACTATTAGTTCAAAATATGATTTTGTTTAATTTTTACTATTATATTTAATCTGGATAGCTAAGAATTGAAATAGATAACTTCTATCTCATATAGGTCTTAATAAGTCAATTATGAGAGAAAACAGAAAAATCTTTCATCTTAAAAAAAAATCAATCATAAATTTATTTTTAATTTGTGACTAAAATGATTTTTTTTTCTTTGTTAACTCACGCATTAAGATATTTATAAGAGAGAAATTGTCAATATCAATTGTTCAAATTAGAAGATAATTGCCAAAATCAAATGGAATTATAGTTTAGAGTTTAGACTATCAGAAAAAAAAAATTAAAAAGTTTAAAGATATATAAAAAAAATTTATCCTACATTTCAAGGACTAAAATAAGGTTTTGACTCGTATTGTTGAGTTATTTATCATTTTTGTATAATTTAAAAGATTCCTCCGCAAGAAATAAACTTTGAAATATATATGCAGTTATATATATATCTTGGAAATCTTGGAGACAATTCAAGTTCTTTAATAAATAAATAAGACTTTGTAATCCTCAATTGGCTCAGAGAAATAAAAAATTGCCTCAGATGAGATCTGTATATAATTATTAAACAAATATATTATACTAATTTGAAGAATATAAAAGCTCTAAGAATCTTAGAAATCCTAAATTCTAACTCACCGAATAATCCCTATGAGGATGGATTCAAAACTACACATATGAAACCCTAGAATTTGAGACTGATCTCACTCCCATTCACATTCACATCGCTCTCTTGCCCATTTTGTCCAAGATCAGCAAATCCTTTTATTCTCTTCTCCGCTTCCTTCTCAATAATAATACTCCCACATTTCCCATCCTCTATACTCTCCGATTCTTCCGATCTTCGCATTTGCTGCGACGACGTCGTTCTGTAAATCTGGACCTCCTGCTGAAGCGCGTAGTGCGTTGGCGGCGCGTGGGAGACATGGTGTGGGCTGAACAGTGCGTTGGCGGCGCCGGCGGCCGTGGCGTACTCCGGCGGGACCCAGATTCCTCCTAGGACTAACACTTGGGTTGCGGCTACTCCAGGTGGTTGTGGGCTTGGGCTGGGCCGTCTTGTGTGAAGCCTATATTTCTGTTCATGAACAAAAAAATAAACAATTCATGAGAAACGGTATGTTTGCATGTCAATGTCTAGTATTGAAATCTATTATAATACAACTTTATGGTTCATTCTACTAAAATTTGAGTAGAAATGTTTAGTAAGTTTGACGAATCAAATATAATTGAGTTAAAGACTTGTTAATTCTACAACATTCATGTAAAGTTTCTAATAAATTTAAAAATTATATTGTGATTGATGGTACAAACAATTTGTGTAACTTATTTAGTCTTTGTTATTTGATGTTTTGGGTTTAGCGGCAATTATCTATAGGGCAAGCTTTATATAAGGTTAGTTATAGGTTTTTTAATAATATATGTGGTTGTTTTGCATGATCAGTAATAATTAGGAAGATAATATAATAGACATTCTTTGGCCAACTAATCATTGAAGAGCAAAATATAAGTAAAAGTTGTGAGTGGAGGAACTGCATATAAGTTTATTCTCAAATTATATAGTTGGATTGATGGGTGTGAGGAGAGAAAGTGGAGAAAGAGAGAGAGACACCTGTAGATGGCTTTTGACTTCGTCATTAGTCAAACCGTCAACCTTCATCAGCTCCCTAATCTGCTTTGGGGTGGCCACTGATGATACATGCAACAAAACAGGAATCAAGTTTAAAAAAACAGAGCTTGGATCCACTGCAGTAAGTTTTCCTGAAGTGGGCATGAAGTGTGAAACATACATCTCACTACCTATCTGTCTATCTATCTATATTTCTAATCATATGTGAAAGATTCAATTTCTGAAAAGGGTTTAATTTTTAAGGGCCCTGTTCCTGAAACTGTACTTGATTTATGTTATATATTACCTTGAGATCCTCCCAGCATGTGGAGAGCATTCACAAACCGGCGGTGCAACGCCGGCGACCAACACCGTCTCGGTTTCCGATGACTTTGCACAGTTGTTTTCGCCGCCTCCGATGATGATACTGTACCATTAGAGCTCTCCTTCTTTGGATTCTCAGGCATTGATGGTGGGAATTTCTTCCTCTTCCTTTTCTCCACCTCCTCCTCATCCTTCAGGGACAACTCTGCACCTTGGAGGCAATTATTAGAACTTGGTTCCTTTGAGATAGGAAGGAAGGCTCCTTCATTCCTCTGTTTGCTGTGCGCAGGTATCAGCTTATTCTTAGGCTCTTCTTCTTTTGTGGAATGTTGTGGCTTCGTTTCTTGATCACTATTAGTTGTTGTTGTACTTTGGCTCCATAGCTGAGCAGACATCATCCAGCTTGCCTTATCAGATAAGCTTGACGACGCCTTCTCAGTGTCAGAGCTTCCACATGTTGATTGCTTTAAGGGTAAGAATTCTTCCATAGCAACTGCACCTCTTGTTATTCCCTCATTTCCTCTGAATGCCTCAACTAATTGCTTCCTTGATGCTTCCATAGCTGTCAACAATTATAATTAGTAATTAGTAATTACAATTCCTATATATATAGTTTGGTTTATTGAAAGGCGTAATTAAGGATTATATTTGAAGGTGTATGTAGATACCATCGGTGAGAAGTTGCATGCAGAGAGGAAGCTCGCGCTTGAAGGCGTCAATCTTGACACGTTCTTCCTCTAGGCGACACATGAACTCTTGAAGCTTATTATAGGTCTGATGAGGCTCATCATCATGAGTATGATGATAATCATGATGATCTCCAAAAGATCTTAAAAACATGGAATAGTTACTGGTACAATGGTGGGGTTTGATATCCAAGGTAAGCTCCGAAGGTGATGCCATCTTCTTTTAATATTTCTCACGTAAAATATCACAACTGATCACAATGCACAAGCTATATATATATATATATATATGAAGGTATATATAGAAGAAACAAAGAGTAGAAAAAAGAGGGTGTTTGGCCTGTTCCTTTCTATGTTTGAGCTGTGCTTTGTGAACACGAGGAGGATTATAATACGGAGATCATATCGTCTTCTTTTTAGGGGTGAGTTCAGGGGAATAAAGCAGTTTAAGAAAGAGAGAAAAAAAGAGAGGATAAAGCAGAGAGGGATGAAAAATTCCGACAGAGAACTAAGAGAAAAGAGAAGGAATCAGAAGGTGTGACATTAGAGGTTCATGTGCTTACAGAGCATCTAGTTACAGAACCTTTCGTCTAGCAAATTCAAAATCATTAGATATAAATTAAAGATGATTCCCCTCTTATTACTCTCACTTTTTTGTTTTAAATTTTTTTAATTGTCTTTTTTTCTTCTACTTTTAGTCCTTTCTTTTTCTTTATCCCCCATCCATTCTATTTCCCTTTTAATGGCGAGCAGATTCTCCTGCAATTTCAAATGAAGCTTCATTAAACAGTACACTGTACGTGATGTCTCTGTTACTCTTCTTTCTTCTGCATCATCTATGGAAATTCAATGGTTGATGTCATGCATGATATGGGTCTAACTCTAAAGTCTAAACAACACCATCTTAAACAAGACTAATGTTAACGAAGTAATCAACATATATAGCTACTGAATACCAATTGTTGTGAAAGGCTTTTAAGGGAATATTTGTGCACTTCTAGTTGTGAACCACTTTTCTTATATATGATGTTGAATTTAAAATATATTTATTATTTTATAATTCACAAACTTATCAGCAAATTAATATATTGAAAATTCTTTTTTTTTTCCTAAATTTTATATCAATTTTCAAATTGGTCCTTAATGTTTTTTTTGTTGTCAATTGTGTTCCCATTAAGGACAAATATATTTAGCTAAACTAAGAACACAATTGACAACAAAAAAAACATTAAGGATGAATTTGAAAATTGATATAAAACAATAAGTGACAAAAACACTAATTTCTTCCTCAAACTTTACACCATCTGTCAATTTTGTCCTCAATTTTTTTTTGTTGCCAATTCTGTTCCCAAAGTTTTACATTTTGGTCAATTTTGTCCTTTGACTAACTTTTTTTTTCAATAAATTAACATTACACCGCATCTTATTTTTCAATTTGAGTTAGGATTTGAGTTTATTTTTCTATCAATTATACATACATATCATTAGTCATGTAAATTCTGTCGTTAATATTTGGCTATAGTTAAGTAAGAGCAAAAGATAAAATTGATAAAAATGTGAAACATTAGGGACAAAAATGGCGGTATAAAAAGATTGGGGATAAAATTGATAGTTGATGTAAAGTTTGGGGACAAAATTAATACTTTTGCCAATAAGAAGTTGACTAATATATGTTTGTGAATTATAAAATAATAAATATATTGATATAAAATATATTTAGGACGAATTTGAAAATTGATATAAAATAATAAGTTGAGTAATATAAGTTTGTGAATTATACAATTGATATAAAAAATTTATATTAATTTGCTGATAAGTTTGTGAATTATAAAATAATAAATATACTGATATAAAATATATTTTATCACGCATCTTATTTTTATTAGTCAATTTCATACGATAAAAAATTTATATAAATTAAGCGGTACTTGTGAGTGTCCTTTGCCAATGCCATGCATGGTGTTCAAGTTAATTAAAGCAAGACATGAAGAATTCTAACATTATTCGCTATGAAGCATGGACACGGACACAGGACACGACACGGACACGGACACAGCGATACGTCAAACTCTCAAAATTACGCGACACGACACGGCATATATTTATATATATAAATAATTAAATATTCATAATTTTTAATGAAAAAATTAAAAATTACAATTTTTATTCATAATATATGTCATATCTATTATTATTTTCTCTTGCCTATCATGTTAAAGTTACAAAAAATTGATTTATATTCTAAAATTTATGGATGTGTCGTGTCGGTGTCATACGAGTGTCGGACACTGACACGTGTCTGACACGGCGACACGCCTTCAAAATGAAGTGTCTATGCTTCCTAGATTATTCGCAATTAATCAAATTGGTTGAATAAAGATAAAGAGAAGAAAAGAAAAGAAGGAGGGGGTAAAAGCAAAGATATATATTGACATATGTTTTTTTAGTATCAACCCACCTTGCAACCTTCTTTTTGAGTCTAAAAGTTGAATATTGAATTCGAGTGCATTGAGAGAGAGAAGTGGCTAAGTGGGGAATATTTATCCCATCTGAAAATTGAGACATTCATGATATACAAAGAATAAAATATTGGCGGAATAAAAGAATTTTTTTTTTTTTGATATAAGGAATAAAAGAAAAATAATCCTTCAAAAGAGTGAAAAAGGAGAGTAATAATCCAAGAGAAGCTCCTGCTTCTAACTTTAGTGAAGTGGCTCGGAAACTTACAACATTCTCTCTTTTATATTCTTAGACTTGTGTTTGTTCTTTTGGGGTCCTCAAGCAATTTAGGTAGTTTCTTTTTCTTCCTTTTTGTTTGGGATATATAAAATAATAAAAGTGAGATTACGAATATATATTTTGAACTTCTATACAGTAGTATTATTGATGCTAGATCTTTGATATATATATGTTGCAAGTTTTTTTCAAGAGAAAGTGATCGATATATGAACAATTAATATTATTCGAATATATTAGTTAGAACTTAGAACTGAGTTTTTACTAAAAGAAAATATAAAAAAAAATGTATTTATATGTTTATTATATTCGTTTTTACTTTTTATATATTATAATATTGCTTTATTCAAAGGATCAAATGCAAAACTAATAAATTAGAGGAACTACATATTCGATCAGTGAAAAATTAAAGTTTAAATACTTCTACCTCAAGGTTCTTATATGATAGATAAACTTGAGGGACTAAATTGTTAATTTCTTGAAAATAGTATTATTGGATTCATGTAGTTTTTTCTTTTCAAGAAACGTACGTACACATGCATATGCGAGCTTGAATGTTAAGTGTTGATTTATTAATATATATTCTGGTTTCCTTTCTATATATGAAATATGGATCTTTTTGTTTATGGGTGAAAGTTAGCTTCATTTTTATTATAATATACTTGAGGTAGGCTAGCTAGTACGACGTATTAGTATATACGAACAGTATGCTTTTGCATGCACATGCATGGGCTGAGAATTAAAGATCCGATCATGATGAATTGGGTGTGCTTACCAATTTACTCAAACAGTCAAACATTAATACTGTTATTATACTATACGAACCAATATATATGTACTAGGGGCTTTGCGTGCTCTAACGGGCACGCAAATATGTATAT
>QANZ01011452.1:0-28538 GCA_003254925.1 Chamaecrista fasciculata
GATAGCCGTCCGGCGACGTCGGGCTGGTGGATCACCTGCCGTAGCGGTCGGTCGGTTCGGACGACAATCTGGTACTGTTGGTAGTAGGGC
This sequence comes from Chamaecrista fasciculata, assembly GCA_003254925.1. Lineage (NCBI taxonomy): Eukaryota > Viridiplantae > Streptophyta > Magnoliopsida > Fabales > Fabaceae > Chamaecrista > Chamaecrista fasciculata. Next base: position 91 of record QANZ01011452.1, read on the forward strand.
CGAAGCTTCCTCGTTGATACCAGCAGAGCGAATGCGAGCTTCTCTACCATGTGGTACCGCGACTCCGACGGGGTTAGACATATACCGGCGTCTCTAGCCTGGGGGTTGTCAGTATTGGCGGTTTCGCTAGATACTGCTTCAGCTCCAGGAAGGCCCTATCGCATTCCTCCGTCCATTCGAACTTCTTTCCTCCTTTGAGGGTTTTGAAGAATGGGAGGCAGCGGTCGGCGGACCTGGTTAGTGATTTTTAGATGTTCTGTTAGTACCCGTCACATAAGTAAAACAGACAAAGTATTTACGCGCAAGAAGAGAATCTTTATTAATGTGGTTGAAAGCTCGCGATGTGCAAGCGTAAGTACAGCATCCGGAGCTTGTGTGTCCGGGTAGGAGATTACAAAAAACGCGAGTAAATGTAAATGGGGAGAGGGGGGGGGGGGGGAATTCGCCCCTTTGACTAACTACATCCAGATGAGAAGTGGGACTATCAGTATTGGCGCTACCTGGAGAGGAAGCGATGAATGGCGGCGATCCGGCCGGTTAGGCGTTGCACCTCCTTGGGGTTCTTGGGAGGAGACATCTCCATTATTGCTTTGCACTGATCGGGGTTGACCTCTATCCCTCGTTGGGAGATGAGGAACCCGAGGAACTTGCCTCCCGATATGCCAAAAGCACACTTTGACGGGTTGAGGCGCATCTGGTACTGTCTTACTGTCGGCTTTCGTCTTGACGACCATGTCATCGACGTATACTTCAATGTTCTTTCCGAGGTGGTCTCGGAAGAAGAGGTCCATCATCCTCTGGTAGGTGGCGCCGGCGTTTTTCAGGCCAAAAGGTATGACCTTGTAGCAGAAGACCCCCTTGTCTGTGATGAAGGCAGTCTTCTCCACATCCCGCGGGTCCATTCGGATTTGATTGTATCCAGAGAAAGCGTCGAGGAAGCTTAGTGTGGCGTGGCCACTGGTTCCGTCGACGAGTCGGTCGATGCTGGGGAGCGGGTACGGGTCCTTTGGGCATGCCTTGTTCAAGTCGGAGAAGTCGACGCACATCCGCCATTTGCCGTTGGCCTTCTGGACGAGGACAACGTTGGACAGCCACATGGGGTACTTGGTCTCACGGATGAAACCTGCCGCCAGCAGTTTTTCTACCTCCTCTCTTGCTGCCTGCTGGCGCTGCTGACCCAAGTTTCTCTTCTTCTGGAAGACGCCATGTCTTCCATCGACGTTGAGGGAGTGGCAGATGCTGTTTGGATCAATCCCCGGCATGTCCGATGCCGACCATGCAAAAATATCCTCGTTCCAGAACAGGAATTGAACCAGCGCTTCTTTCTCCGATGGAGGGAGTGTGGCGCAGATGTTGACGGTTTTCTCCGGCGCTCCCGGAAAAGCCACTGCCTCCATTTCATCCGAGGGCTGCGGATGATTCTGTGGGATCTCATCCCGTAGGTCGACAATTTCGCAGTTCATCACTGCGTGCTCTTTCTCCTTTCCCTTGTCTGAGGAGGATGGTGGGGGATTCTGGGGGGCTTCCCGGTTTGCTTGGGGCTTGGTCAAGCTGGTGGCGTAGCACTGCCTGGCTACCTCCTGGTTTGCCCGTACTTGGCCCACGCCATGGGGGGTGGGGAACTTCATCAACAGGTGTGCCGTGGACACTACGGCTCGGGCAGCATTCAGAGAAGGCCTACCAAGGATGGCGTTGTAGGCAGATGGTGTTTTGACGACGACGAAGATGGTTGGGATGCAGACACACCTCGGGTCCTCTCCCAGCGTAAGATTCAGTTCAATCATCCCCTCCACGGGGACCTGGGCCCCGGAAAAGCCTATCAGGTGCTCGTTGAAAGGGGAGAGTTGCTCTCGGGAGAGACCCATGCTTGAGAAAGCATCCCAGAACAGAATGTCAGCCGAGGATCCCTGGTCAACCAAGATCCTTTTAACGTTGTACCTCCCCACCCCGGCTGTGATTACCATTGGATCGCATTCTTCGGAGTCGACGTCTGCCAATTCCTCGTCAGTGAATATTATTGGTTCTCCTTGAGGTGCGTGGGGCTTCTTGAGGTAATCCAATTTCATGACGGATCTCCTCATCCGCTTCCGTGACTGCGGGCCCCTCCTCCGGCGGTCTACTCCGCCGACGATGACATTGATGGTTCCCAGCATCTGAGAACCTGCATTGCTTCCTCCCGATCCTCCTTCCTGGGGTCTGTCATCACGACGGGGCCTTTGTTGCCGGCTTTGGTCCCCGCCACGATGTTCTCTGTCGTCATCTCTTCGCTTGTTATCCCGTCTCACATACTTCCCCAATTTTCCGTTATTGATGAGGGCCTCAATCTCATCTTTCAACGAGATGCACTCGTCGGTGGTGTGGCCGTGGTCCCGGTGGTACTCGCAGTACCGGCTTTGGTCTTTGGGTCTGTCACCGGGGCGTGCTTTCCTCGGGGTGAGGACAGGGAAGATTCCGAGGCCCTGGGACTCTGCTAGTATCCGGGATCGTGTAAACGTTAAACCGTGCCCGGGAGGCCGTCGGCTGTCTGTCGCTACCCCTCTCCTGCTGGGGGTGCTTTGGTCTGTCCTGCCGAGGGGGGTCCCGGCGTCGTTGGTCTCCACGGTATTGCTGCTGCGCCTGCTTGCTGCTGGAGCTCATGTTCGCGAATCTGCTTTTCTGGGAGGTGAAGGCGTCCTCCTTTATGATGAACTCTTGAACTTTCGATAACAACTCTTCCAACGAGCTGGGGTTCATGAAAGCCAGCTCTTTGTGTGTTTGTCCGGGGCGGAGGCCTGCTTGGAAGGCGTGTACCGCCACACTGTCCTCGAGGTCTTTGACTGTGAGGCACTTCTTGTTGAACCGGTGCAGGAAGTCACGGAGGGACTCATGCTCCCCCTGATGGACGTCGGCCAACACGGACGCCGGCTGCTTATACACCACACTGGTGGCAAACCTCTTTTTGAACAGGTTCTCCATATCTCTGAAGCTGTGTATGCTGTCGTTTGGGAGTTTGGAGAACCAGATGAGCCCTTCTCCAACGAGTGTGGTCGGGAATACTTTGCATTTCTTCCCTTCCGACAGGTTGGCAATCTGCATACATGCGTAGAACTGCCGGAGATTGTCATCCGGGTCTTTAGTTCCGTCATACCAGGGCAACTTCATAGGCATCTTGAACCCGGTTGGCAACTCGTCCTGCTGTATATGGGGTGCATAAATCCCGGGAGATGGCATCGGGGGCGCCGGAGGCGCCGGCACCACTATTGGAGGGCCCGATGGGGGGTTGGTCGTCGCTGAGGGGCCTGCGGATGGCAGATGTTTGGCCAAGAGATGCCATAACTCTGCTGGTACGTTCCACTGCTGCATTGTGGACTCTGACAATACCTGGGAGGTGAGGGGTTGATTCACCCCCACTGGTTCACTTCGCTCTCTGTGAACATGTTCCTCTTCTCGGCCCGACAACGTGGCTTCCGAGGGGGGTCGCGTGTTAGGAGTGACGTAGTATTCTGGCGGAGGGCGCTCGGGAGTTTCTTGTACTTGTTTCCCTCTGGAGCTAGAGCTGATCATCTGACTGAAGCGTCTCTCCATGAATTGATTAAATTGTTCCTCCATGTTTCGGTGTAAGGAGGCCATGTCGGCTACGTGCGCAGCCCTTGCCTCCCGGAGTTCGGTCTGAACGATCTCGCGTATCTCGGCTGTATACGAAGATGGTGCTACGTGAGTCTCTTCATCCGTGTGCTGATGGAAACCGGCGAGAGAAGTCAGCGGTGTAGGAGTTCTCTCGCTCTGCAGCATGTGCCCCGGAGCACTCCGGGGGGAAGACCTGGGATCATGCTCGTGTATGGCGTCTCCCGCTTGTTGGGAGTGATCTCTCGGATGGCTCGACCCCGAGGGAGCGTTCGCTGGGCTCGGGAGCAGCTGGTTCTCATTATGGGATTTCATTGTTGAGAACGTCGTAGCTTGCTTGAGTTCACAGTAAGAGATAACAACAAGGGGTTAGCACAGAATACAAGTATGACCTCCACGTAGAGCCGTACCAGGGTCTCTCGGGGGTTGAGCAAAAAAGACAAAACCGAGAATAACTTGTTCGGAAAAAGAAAGTTGTGAGCAGAAACAGAGCGGAAAGCTGCGAAGAAAGTAGGGGGGAGCAGGGTGGAGTTCGTGGAGGAACTCTCTTCCCTACGTGGTGCTCCCTGTCGAGCGTATGTGTCTTAGCAACAGCTAAGCTGAGGGGGGGAGAGATAACCGGAGTTTCCTCATCTCTCCCCACAGACGGCGCCAGTGAAAACTACAAAGCTGAATTAGGATAAATCTAACCTTGAGTTCACAGTTGAGGGGCAGTCTCCGGTAGGTAGAGGTCGTCGGATCCTGCAAACGAGAATGCACAGGGGGTTCCCTGCGATTCTTCTCCGATGCTTAAGTTAGAGAGAGAATAATGGAGAGTTTGAATTTTTGTAGAGAGAGAGTCGTTACCTTAGAAAATGTTTCCTTTTTTCCTTTTATCCTCCTTCCCTTTTGTCTCATGTTCGTACGAGGTCTCCCTGAGACGTTAGGGGTGTACTAGGGATGTGTGAGGAAAAAGGGGGTTGGTGTAGGTTTCTGCTTTTGATGTGACAGCTATCACTGCCAGGGTACGGTGGGATTTCCAACCTTCCCTCCTGGTTGTCAGTGATAGCCAAGAGTGCTTTTCATTGTTTGGTCTGCGCGCAGGGGGCGTTTCGGTCCTTTTGCGTGTCCTTCTTGTCCTGTCACGTGCTTTCAAGGATCTTTGCATTTAATGCTAATATCTTGGCATTAAATGCTTGAGTGGGAGGGGACCTGCTTGGGTTGCCTCCCCGCCGGGTATCCCTTATGTTCTTGATATTAATTCCGAGGAGCTATTCCGAGGAGTGTATATCAAGTTCATTCGTTACAGGATGATTCAAAAATTTATGATGAAAGTGTAAATTTGGTCTCATATATTTTATTCAGTTTCCAATTTGGTCTTGTATCATTTTTTGTTGTATTTTTTGTCAAAGGTCCCAACTTGGTCTTATATCTTTTGATTAGACATGGGATCACTTCTAAACCTAATATAAAGATATGAGATCAATTATGCAATTGACCTCTGTCCCAAAGATATGAGGCCAAATCTATAATTATATGAGACCAAATTGAGATATGACTAGTGTAACAAAAAAAGATATGAGACCAAATTGAGAACTGAGCCAAAGATATAGGTCCAAATTTGCACTTTAACCAAGATTTATTATTTATATTAAATAAATAATAAATTTTCATAAAGTTCTTTTTTATTTAACAGTTTATTATTATAAGTCTTGTGAATAAATTTTGTCTAGTATTTTAAATTTAATAATATATTTAACAACAAAAATTCCTGAAATTTGGGCCTACAAACGGCCCAAATGACTTTTTTCTTTTTTTAACACAGAGCGCAAACACCATCTTCTTCAATTCCCTGTTCGTTTTGAACTCTCTCGGAAGGAGCAGCACAAAGCCAGGTAGGGTAGTTCAATCGACAGAGAAGCAAGCATCGTCGCGCCGAACTCGCCGTCGCCGGCAACTCCTGAAACTAAGACTTTCAATTAGAGAATCTATATTGACATTTAGAGTTCAAATAGTTTCTTAGGTTTGTAGTCTTAGAACGAAACTTCCTACAGTTCAGTCCGGCCTCTGTGTAACACTACTTACAAAGATGGAGCTCGTTGTGGCATCATCTTCCGTTGACGCTGGGATTGGATGCTGGGACCTTCATACAGGAGCCGAGCAGCTTCGCTACAAAACCTGTGGCTCTCCACCTCATGGCCTCATTTGTGTGGGCGGTCGCTTCCTCGTGTCTTCTCAGCTTCGAGACTCATCAGCATCCTCTGGTTTTGTTTTCTACTGGTCCTGGTCCAAGGTATTTATTTATTTTTTAAATTTTTTTGTGTTCTTCATGTATCAAAGCTGTTTGAAATTTTTCCTTTTAATTTAAGAAGCTGAATGAAGAATTAGGCAATCAGAGAAATGTTTAGTGTAGAAAATGAAACTCCCATTTCATTACTGTGTAAAGAAGGTTTATATACAGTGAGTAAAGAAACTAAACTCTGAACTAACTTCTAACTGAGAGTAACTTTCTAGCTACAGCTAACTAATCTGAACTAATTGTGCCAGCTGTACAAACTAATTCAGCTACACTGTACAAATACATTACATGCTTAACATAACTTATACTATTCTCTACATTGGATTTCATGTTTGTATTTGTTTATGATGAATGTTAACAGTTATTATGTTACTGATTATAACTTTGCAGCCTCAAGTGGATGTCAAGAGTTTTCCAGCTGAGCCAATCAAGCCTCTTGCTGCTAATCATCCAGGCACTTATATAGCCGGTGGAGGTTTGTTAGGTGACATTTACTTGTGGGAGGTATATAAACTTTTTTAGTGAGGCATTTATACACAGTAAAATTTTGTGGAAATGAAAACTTAGTCTTTGATGCTATTTACTTTACTAACTTGCAAGTTTTACATTTTAGGTTGAGACTGGCAGATTACTTAAGAAGTGGCATGCTCATTATAGAGCTGTGACTTGCCTAGTGTTTTCGGAGGATGACTCACTGCTGATTTCTGGTTCAGAGGATGGATGCATAAGAGTTTGGTCCCTGTTCATGTACTTGATTCTCATCTTTTCTCTCCCTCTTCTCCATTTTTTTCCTTTTAGATTAAGGCTGCCATACATAATCCTCTGTCTTTATTCAATGGTTCAGGATATTTGATGATTTAAAAAGCCGGGAAGCAGGTCATCTGTATGAGCATAGTTTTTCAGGGCACACCCTACCAGTGACTGACATTGTAATTGGTTATGGAGGATGCAATGCTATTATAATTTCAGCTTCACAGGATCGGACCTGTAAGGTTTGGTTTGCAAGTTTTGTCTGTCAGTTTTTTAGTATGTCAATAGTCAAGAAACGTGATGTGTCTGCTATTCTTGGAATTATATTGATTCTTTGCTGCTTGACGCCAAGTTCTTTCTTGAGGTCTTACTTACCTCGAAGTTATAATTTCAATGTATTTGTGCCAAAGAAAGAAATGCATGCTTCATTACAAAGGAGATTTGTTTTGAAAGTTGAAACTAGTAATCCAGTGTGGTTCTGTCAAATTGGAAGAGAAACAAGTTGTCATCGGCCTGTTCTAGGTGATGTGGATAAATATTGTTACCCATTAAGGTGAAAGGCATCTATTATATGGAAATGCTTGTCATAAATGTAATTTCTTTTAGAGACAACATAATGAAGCACTACTGCACAACTAACCTTAATGGTTATTTGATTTCCAATCTGCCTTTTTATTCTTTTTCTTTTTCTTTCACTTTTTTGTGGTGGGAGTAGGGAGGGGGTGGCAGGGGTTTTAATTTTTTTTTAAAGAAGTATCACTTATAGACTACATTGGAAATTTGGAATAGGTTCTAATTTTCTCTTTCAGATCTCTGAATTGTGGCTGCTGTGTTTGACAATATTACGATGGGGCTATTTTTTTTATTGGTTGGGTAGAACATTGTTGTTATCTCTTACAATATAATTTTTCTTTTTCTTTTTTCCCATTCTCCTTTTTGGTATGTTCTTGCATATCTAAGCTGTGACATCTTGGCAATGCATTATCCAATGTTTTTTCTTATTGAATAATGCTTTTTAATACCACGGTTGATTTTGATTCTAGTCATGATATATTTTTCTCAGGTTTGGAGCTTATCTAGGGGAACACTACTAAGAAATATAGTATTCCCTACAGTAATTGATGCCATTGCATTGGATCCTGCTGAGCATGTCTTTTATGCTGGTGGTAGAGATGGAAAAATATATATTACTGCCCTTAACACTGAAAAGATCTTTAATGACCATTGCGGGATGCATATAATGGGTTCATTCTCTAATCACAGGTATCTTTCGTCCTCTACATGTACATGTCATTAAATAGAGACCTATCTGTTAGTGGTATCTTTTCCTTTGTGTTTGTTATGAATCTTCAAGTTTTCCTCTGTTATGACACTTTCTTTTCTCTTAGCAATGCTTTTTATATATGTAAAACATCAGTTAACATGTCTGCATGCTGCTTGGATTGAAAAGCAGATACAATCGGCATTAGGCTAGGGATGGCATCAATAGGCTCTTTTGACCAAAGAAGTTAACCTGTGCTTTTCCTAATTTTAACAGCAAGGCAGTTACTTGCTTGGCATTTGGCGCAACTGAGAATTTGTTAATTTCTGGGTCAGAGGATGGAATGGTTCGTGTTTGGAATGCAAAAACTCATAATATAGTCCGCATGTTCAAACATGCAAAAGGTATCATCTAAATTTTATGTTTTCATCCTATGTTTACCGCTTGTTGTATTTCTGTTGTCTAACACTACCTTATATACAGAATAGCCCTTTCTTTACATATTTTAACTTAAAGATATTTCTGAATATACGTATGTCAAAGGCAACAGAATATATATGATATTTTGCAATGTGCATGGCACTACCTGTCTCAGTAGCATTAACATTTTTTTCATGGATTCATCTCTTAATAATATCTCTGCTCTAGCAAATATGCATGCTATCTTTGTTCTTCAAAATGATTTTTTAATTTCATTAATTCTACCTTCTGATTGATACTGCACATCTGCTCCCCAGTCCTTGATATGCTATATTTTTCTCCGCTTACTACCTTTAGTATGATTTCAATATTGATTATGGTCAATTATTCATTAACTGTATTTAATGTTAATCCATTGGGGACATTTCAGGACCTGTAAATAACATTCTTGTTATACAACAACTTGACTTGATTAATCGTATATCTCCTAATTTACAAGCCTCCTCAAGAAGGCAGGGATCCTTATTACCCCCTCCATTAGAAAAATATGCAAATTCAACTGATGAAGACTCAGATGTCAAGACTGTTATTATTCCCCAGGATGGCAGATGTATGGAAGTTTCATACATCTCTTCCCAGGTGATATCTAATCAAATTAAGGAATTTCAGGTTTGTAAGTTATAGTCATATTCTCATCAGAGTATTTATGGCAGTGAATATATATATTTAAAAAAATCACTATTTACTTTTCAATTTGTAACCCAACCTCTTCTAATCTTTTTATCAGCATCGGGGTTCTGCTGCTTCTGCTGAAATGGAGACAGAGAGACTAAAAGCCGATTGCAAAAAGTCTATGCAAATGGTTAACCAATGGAAGAAGATGTATGAAAATTTGCATCAATTCTGTGTAAACGAGTTCTTGGGTGTTGGTGAAGCAAAAATGTCAAACGAAAATGGCGACTAGATTGCTCTGTTTTCTTGCTTGCTCTGTTCGAATTTAGACTTTGAAGGTAGTTGTACTTTGTAAGCAGTAGGGGATAGGGATTTCCGTCTGTTCACAATTTTGCTTCCTGAAATTATTGATGAAACCTTCGTGAAATGTAATTACTTTTTTGTCATAATATCTTAAAGTATTTTTTTGTTTGGATTCATAGAGGGGGAGGGGAGAGAATAGGAGATCCTCTCATTTTCTCCCCAATGTTTGGATAAGTAAAAAAATAAAGGAGGATGAGATATTGAAGGACTAAACCATGATAGTAGTTTAAATTTATTATTTTACCCCCTTTTAACATTGTATACAAAATGAAGAAAATTTTGATTTTTTTTTTAAATAAACATTAAGTAATATTAGTTTAATTATATAATTAACATAAATAAATTAATAAAAATAAGTTGATTTTTTTCTCCAATAAATAAATATAAAAAATTTCATATGATTTTTTCATTTTTTGTAAAAATTACATTTTGACTCCAAAATGTTTTTGTAATTTTTATTTTAGTTTTCAAATATCATGATCTAAGGATATTTTTGTAAATTTTGAAAAATATTTGGAGGCATTATGTAATTTTTGCAAAAATTTGTAAAGTTCATCTTTTCCACCGGACAATTTTGTATGATTGGAATGTATTCATTTTCAGGTTTAGGACTAATATGTAATTTCATCATTTTTTTAATATTTTCAAAATTACATTTTGACCCAAAAACTTTTTTTATAATTTTCATTTTAGTTCTCCAATATTATGGTTCAGTGACTTTTTTGTAAATTTTGAAATTATTTGGGGGCATTTTGTAATTTTTACAAAAATTTGTAAAGTTCACATTCACACCCTTCATAAAACTACATAGTTTTGACACAAGTTTAGGTTGGATTGAGTTAATAGGTTGGGCATTATTTTGCCACCTCTAGTTTCAACTTTTATATATTTACAAGGGCATTTCGATCATTTAACTACATAAATCCCTCAAAATACTTCAAATTGAGGTATTACGAAATAATGAAGCAAAAGGGTTATGGGGGATTAATTTTAATCCCTCTCTATTTCTTCCCTAACCCCAAACAAGAAAGGATTTCTAATATTTCCTCCCTTTTCTCCTCTTCTCTCCCAAAATACCCAATCCAAACAAAGCCTTGGTGCCTTTGTACCAAAGAAATAATTGAAAGAATAAAATCCTTTCATCCCATAAAGTGACGTTTCTTTTAATTATTCGAAGTTAAGAGAGTGTTAGTGAGGTGGGAAAAAAAAGTAATAGCAATTGTTTAATTTGTTTATTTGGGAGAAAGTCTGATTAATACAGTAAAATAAACTAAGACCCAATACAAAGTAAAGGGTTACCCTTTTGATAAGTTTTATCTCTCTTCAGTTGGAATTATTGATAAATAGAGTCAAATAGTACTTCAAAGTTAGTATTAGTGTTTTAACTAATTCCATTTTAGAATATTATTCGACTCTATTTGTTGACGGTCTCAATTGAATAGAAAAAGAACTCATAAAAGTAACTCATAATTTCAGTTTCATTACGTTCGAAATTAAAATGAGAGAGATATGACCGATTTTATAAAATAAGCGACCCACTATTGAGTTTTATTTTAGGCTCGATTTTATTTCATTTGTCAATGGCTCCAACCTGACAAAAGAAATAGTTCATCAAGAGTAACTCAGTTCTAATTTTTTCACATTCGAATTTAAAAGAGATATGATCACAATCAGTAGTTAATGACCAATTGTAAAACTCATTACATACCAAACAAAGCTGTTAAAAAATATTAAAGATCAAAACAAAATAAAAAAAATATTAAGAATAAAATGAAAGTTAAAATAAATATTAAGAATTACAATATAATTTTAAGGGTAAAATGCAATAAACGTACCTATGGTTTAGCCCAATCTCATATTGGTGCTGTGTGGTTTAAAAAATATCACTTAGGGCACCTAAGGTATGCGTTGTTAAGCAATTAAGGTACCCGGGTTTTGTTCTGTCAATTTTAATAAAAAATGCTGACGTAGCGCTATCTTAGCCATTAGTTTCTATTGCATCATAACCGTTGGATTCTTTGCATCTTAGCCGACGAATTCCACTCCAAGGTTAAAATCTCATTTTTGGTCCTCAAACTATGGGGTAACTTTCATTTTGGTCATAAAAACTTTTTTTTTTTGTCCTCAAACTTTCACATGTGTTCTGTTTTGGTCTCCAAAATATGATTTTATTGAAATTTTCACCGTTATTCTTAGTCATAAATTTAAGATAAAAATCAATCACAAATTTATTTCCAATTTGCGACTAAGAATGAAATTTTTTTTCTTCCTATCTTTGCCAACTCACTTATTATTACGTATTTGAGTAGTTGTGAACAAAACCCGATCCGACCTGAGATATAGTCATTGTTTTATTATATATGTTTATATTTTCTTTTATAATTTTTTTATTGTAGAAAATACATAGGTATTATTATTTTTATTAATTGCATATAAAAAATATATATATATATAAATATAAACTTAATATCAATTAAATTAATTTTTTTAACAAATAAATCAAATTAAATATTTTTATTAATATAAACATCATTAAACTCATGTATAATTAATTTTTATTAATATATATAAGTTAAGAAATACAAAATAAATAAATAGGCTAAATGAAAAAAATATGATTTTCTTTTAGAAGTAAAACTTAATCTCTCTCAAATATAAAGGTGATCATACATCGGGCCAAAACCCGACCTGACCTTTAATCACCCTTATATTTGAGAGAGAAATGATTCATCTCAATTACTTAGGATAGAAATAACGGTATAAACTATATTAAATCACACTTTCGGGACCAAAAACGGAACAAATGTGAAAGTTTGAGGACCAAAATAAAACAACATATAGTTTTAGGACCAAAATGAAGTTTATCTCAAAGTTTGTGAACCAAAATTTAATTTTTTACTGAGTCACGTGAGTAATACAACAATATTTTCCGTTAAAATTGACGGAACCAAACCATAGATACCCTAATTGTTTAACGACGCATACCTCAAGTACCTTAAGTGTTTAAACCACACAACACCAATGTGAGATCGAGCTAAAATATAGGTACGTTTATTGTATTTTACTCTAATTTTAATTTGATTTATTATATATTGTTTTATATGTATATATAATGTAAAATATTAATTAAGTATGTGTGTGTGTATATATATATATATATATATATATATATGACATAACCATCAATTGGGTTGAATGGCTGATATTGATTATTGATCAGATTTTTTTCTTCGTTTGGTATGCATGTATCGTGGAATATGCACGCTTATAACATTTTAATTACTTTTGCATTTCTTGCTACCTCTCAGATACAATGCACGGGTGACAATATTCTGACCTGCATTAATCTACACCACAAATTCACAATTGATCACCTCCACCGGACACTTATGCATGAAATTAAAGTGTTCGTAATATTATCTTCTTCTTTTTTTTTTCTTTCCTTTTATGGTTGGAAAAAAGATAGTCTTATCTAATATTTGATTATTTTCTAATGTCGAAGAATCGGACTGTTCAATAAATTATTATTTTTTATTTTTTATTTGATCCCTTCATCTAATAAAAAAGATGATTAGGGTAAATTACACTTTGGTATTCTGTAGTTTGACCTCATTTCACTTTGGTACCCTGTGGTTTAAAAATTGACACTTTGGTACCTGAGGTTTGTATCACTAACACTTTGGTACCTTGAACAATTTTTTTGTTAAATTTGATTGGAATTTCGCACGTGCATCTGACATGCCTTACTAAAATTCATTTTTCTCTAACTTTTGGCCAAAACAAACATTAAACACAATCTGGATTTCGAAAAACACCTCTCAAATTTCTCGGATTTTAGAGGTGTTTTTTTAAATCTAGATTGTGTTTAATCTTTATTTTGGCCAAAAGTTAGAGAAAATATAATTTTAGTGAGGCATGTGAGATGAAGGTGCAATGCACACGCGAAATTCCGTCCAAACCTAACAAAAAAAAATTGTTCAGGGTACCAAAGTGTTAACGATACATACCTCAAGGTACCAAAGTGTCACGTTTTAAACCACAGGGTACCAAAGTATAATTTACCCAAATGGTTAAATCAAATAATATAATAAATAATTTTGATCCCAAAAAATTACAAATAGGTCCCTGGATACATATTATCTAGGGACCAAAGTATCAAGTTTCAAACCACAAGGTACCAAAGTGAAATAGAGTCAAACCACAGGGTACCAAAATATAATTTACCCATTTATTTATGTGAAATATTAATATTAATATTTGTTAGTTTTGAAAAAAATATTAACTCTTTTAGAATATTTTATTATTTTGAGAACTACGTCAATATATTATGAATTAATATCTCAATGACAATTGATGTTATTTAATTTGTAATATACTTATGATAGAATTATTTTTTTAAGAATGAAGACAAAATATAATTTTTTTAAAGATAAATGTATTGAATGTTTTTATAATTATTAAAGTTGAACCAAACACAAGAATGTAATATTTTTTAAAATTTCATAAAATAATCATAATAATATTTTATTTCATCTTCGGCAAAAAAAAATATTTTATTTCATTTAAACATATCTTTTCATAAACCTGAGAATCATATTTTTAGCCATCTCACATCTTTATGAATATAATTCTAAAAAAAATAATCCGTATATCAAACGTCTCTAATTATATTTCTCACTCTTCCGGTTCGTCTAATAGTTATCATCTTCACATCAACATGGAAAACTCTAAAATACCCTTGCTTTAGTCCTTTGAAAGAAAGAACGTTGTACAATGCACATGCAGGAATTTGCATGCATGCTTATAACATTTTATCACACTTGCTTGCGATACCTCAATTAAATTGTGAGAAAATTGTGTGCTGCATTCTAAACCACAAATTCATAGATATCAACAAATCAAAGCCGCCCCGTGGTTAAGTCAAACTCACTCATTGTAACAGTTTTTTTTTTCTTTCTATATATATATCTAATCTAGTACCATATATGTCATATATTTGTCTCATGTATACCAACATTAATAGTTTGAATCGGTCATTAACTCGAATAAAAGTTTATATAAATGGATTATCAATCTAATCGTTGGGTCATTAAAAATTCGATTGGTCTCATCAAATAAAAGAAATTATAAAAATATACATATATTTACACATACATCAATTAAATAAATATGGTACTAAATAAGATATACATATATTTTTTTCAATATTTTATATATTATGGGACATTAATTGTTATATCTATATCTATATTATTATATATGTTTGAGAAGCCTTCTGGTAGTCGATATTCTAAATTTATAATATAAAATAAATTATTTAAAACATAATACATAAAATAAAATAATTCAAAATATATATACAAAAAAGACCAATCCCTCATCCATGATGTTGATTAAACTATTTAAAAAGAACTATTCCACGCCCATCTTCATTAACATATAATAAAATATTTATCTCAATTTAATATTTTTCTTCACCAATACTAAATACTTTTTTCTGTTGTCATGATTTTTCAATGTTCAATACAAAATAAAAATAAATTATTTTATTAGTAAACTTTCTATTAATATTTTGAGTATTTCAAAATAAAATAAAATAAATTATTTTAAATTTTTTTATATAATTTTTTACTTTTTAATAATAGTAGAAGCCTCTAGTAACATATATGGTACTAGATAAGATACATCAAATATGGGTCATTATTATTTTTTTTTTCCGTCAATTCTGCATGTTGCATTCTATGCCACAAATTCACATATATCAACAAAGCCGCCTGGTGGTGAAGTCAAATTCACATATATTAACAACTATTGAGACAGTTTATCCAACTTACAACCATTCAAATTGGCTCACTACTGTGACAGTTTCTTTTTTTCTTTTTACATATATAGTACCATGTTGAATGTTGATGTTATATAATTGTGTCCCATGTATTTTTTATTTTTTATTTTGGGATTTTCTATTATGTGCCCTAAGGGCAAATGATAAGAGTGTATTTATTGCATTGAAAAGATAAAAAATACACAGAATTTTGTGTAACATTAATTAATTGTCTCTCTTATTTTTTCTTAACAAAATTACCCTTAACGTTTCTCTTATTTTTATATATATTTTAATAAATATGTTTATTCTTTTATTTTTTCTCTCTTGATTTTTTCTTTTTTATAAACTCTTTATGTATCTTCACGCAATTAAGAAAAATAAAGTAAACCGTTACTTTTCATATATATATANTGCTTGAGCAATACAGTTTTTTATTGAGGAATGATAGAAAATTACTGAAATGGGCATAAAATAAGACAATCTCATATATTGTATTTTCTTCAGTTTTCGGTTATTTTGAGTTTGGATATGTTCTATATATGTGGAGAGTGGTTCTATCCATATTTGTTTGTCAAATAAGACAAATAATGGCCGCTGATATCAAGGGATGTATGTTTTTTTTAACATCTATTGAAGGAAAAAAAAATAAACGGTAATATTTTTTTAGGGACCAAATACAAAACGTGTATGTACAGGCTTGAATCATTGGATTCAAAAGTAAAGGGTTAAAGGGTTAATTTGGTCCTAAATGTTTGCCATAATGTTCATTTTGGTCCACCATTAATCATTTTGCTAACATTTAGGACCAATTTGAGCATTTAAAAAAATAATGGACCAAAATGAATATTAGGCCATACATTTAGGACCAAAATGAACCTTTCACCACGCATTTTATTAGAATTTAGTGTTGTTTTGTAATTTGCTATTTAGTCCTCAAACTATTATTTGTTATTTTTTTGTCGTTCAATTTCATAAATAGACCCCATTATTAATGATTGGGGTTTTCTACAAGGCCCGAGTTATCATTTACACATGTTAGAGATTGATTAATCGGAACAATTCGAATTTATGGACCAAACTGTATTCTTAAAAATAATTCCAATATTATTTGGATTGACCCCTAATCTCATCTACTTGAATTTGGATTGACCTCTAACCCTCAATCCAAAATTTTCTCATCCTCACAATTTCCAATACCATATCACACTTCCCAATATCATCTCATCTCAATCTCATTTCAATCAAAACACAACCAAACACCTATCATCTCATCTAATCTCATCTCATTATTTCCTACCATTTCTACCCCTATACAAATAACAAAAATCCATCAACTTAATTCTACCAACCACAATCATTACATACCCTTTTATATAATTTCACACCCTATTTAACATCATTATCACTAAAATCACCCAAACACCAATACATCATCTCATCTCATCCAAATAAAAAATAATCTCATCTCATCCATTTGGATGAAATTGGATTGGATTGGATTAGGATTTAGTGTCTCCCAAACAGACCCTAATTTTGTCAAAAGAGTAGCAATAGTGCAAAATATAAAAAGAAATACATTTATTAAAAATATATATAATAAATGGGGAAATATGAGGGTATTATTGTAAAAAAAAGAAGAAAAAAAATCAGTCAATTAATGTTGTACAAAAATCTGATTACTTTTATGCTTTCAATGATAATAAATGCACTCTTATTATGTGCTTTAAGGGCACATAATAAAAAAACCTTTTTATTTTTTTGGCCTCCCATGTTTGCTCAGGGAAAAGGTTGAGGCGTTGAGCGGTTCAGTTCAATTTAGATACTTTGTCAAATAATTAAATTGACTTTAATCATAAGTCACTAGCTATAAAAATCACCCAATTAACCTAGCTAATTAAAATAAGGCCAATTAAATCAATTCAAATTGATTTTATTCAATTTGGATTGGATCAAATGGTCAATTTTCTTTTTTATAAAACTATTTAAATTTTTTTAAAACATGTTTAACTTGTTTATTTAATTAAAATAATTTTAATATTCTTAGTTAATGTGAAATTAGTTTACTATAATTTATTTATAATAAATAATATAATATAATCATCATTGCTAAAGAATTGAATTTTAAGAAAAATCCAATTCATCAATATTATTAATCAATGATTTTTATCAAATAAAATTATTTTTATATTTAATTGATTTGATCAAATTAGTTTGGATGATAATTTCATATAGATACGTCATTTTGAGGGCGTGTAACCGTGTTAGACATGTGTTCGTATCCGATTGACACACTCATATGACACATATTCATAAGTTTCAGAATATAAAATTAATTTTTATCACTTTAACATGACAAACAATATAAAATAATAACACGTATAATTTATATTATGAATAGATATTATAATTTTTAAAGTTGTCATCGAAATTTATGAATTTTAATTATTTATATATATTAATATATGTCTTTCGTGTCATGTAACTTTAAAAATTTGATGTATTAATGCGTCTGTGTCTGTGTTAGTGTTCATGCTTCATAGAATGATAATAACATGATTCAATAAATGAACTGCTTTAATTAATTTCAAGAGAAGCAAAAGTATCTTTCATGCTTTCAAACTTCAGTTGTAACCTTAAACTTTTTTATTGTCAATTATACCTTTAAACTTAGGTTGCACTTGAACGGGTACAAGTATTTGCACGAGTACGGGATATAGTTAATTTTGAAAATTATGGGGTACTACGGGTGCGACAATATATATTTAATTAAAAAGTAATAAAATATAAATTTATATGACTTTTCTTATAAAATATGAATGTTTTGTTTATTATTTTAAAGAAAATAAAGTTTTAATCTAACAATAATAAAATAAGATAAAAATACAGTGATATTTACAAACAAATATAAAAAATTTATATTTTATAATATTTTAAGGGTCTTTTTAATATATGCCTTTAGGCACGTTTTAAGGTTTCTTTTGATTGGTTAAGTGAGTTTTCAAATATTAAAAAATTATCTTTTTAATGAATTTTCATAGATTTCAAGATATGAGATACTTTACTATCCAATCAGAAGAAACCTTATAATATACTTTAAGGACATAAATTCATATTTTAAAAGTACCCAAAAACATTGACATCAGCATGATGTCAGTATTTTTAAGTTAACGACTCAAACAACTTAAATCTTGAAATATAATTGAGTGAAATATAAAATTTTAGAAATATACTATAAACTCTATTCTTTCTAATATATCACTTCAATTCTTTATTAAATTATACTCGGTGAGATTGTCTCCTTTTCCGTACCATGCATGCATCATCTTATATTATATGACTCCACTCCTTTCTGGTCGTTCATATTTAAAATTGTAGTCTATGAAATTAAAAATAAGAGAAAATTTACTATTTAGTCTATCTTTCTTTACTAAGTTAACAATTTAGTCCCTTATTTATTTTACATACATATTTGCGTCACCGTTAGGGCACACAAAGCCCCTGGTATCATATATGCTTATAAAACATTTTTATCAATGTCAGAAAACTATGTCGTCCATTCTACACCACAAACTCACTGATATTCACCCACGTGGGCACCACAAAGTCACTGATATTCACCCACGTGGGCCCTGGCCCGGTACGTATAGTTACTTAAACCACAAAAAAATATGAATTAGATAGTGACACTAATGTTCTCGCCTTGCTTAATTCAGTATATTCACCTGCATTATAAATACCACACCCAAACCTTCAATACAACGTACAACACAAAACATATTATCACTAGTTTGAGTTAAAGTCCTTTTTTCTTCTCTAAGTCATGGAAATGGAATATACATTTTCCTCCTTCCTTTCACTCTTCGGGACTTATAATTTCATGCTCTTCCTACTAGCCATCATCTTCACACTAATATTGAAAACCCTAAAATACCCTCGCTTGAGTGGGAAATCTTATCAGCACCAATTGCCCCCAGGTCCTAAACCATGGCCTATTGTTGGTAATTTACCTGAAATGCTTTCAAGCAAGCAGTCTGCGTCCAAATGGATTCACCAGCTCATGAAAAATTTAGGCAAAGAAATTGCATGTGTCCGATTGGGAAATGTTCATGTCATCTCTGTGACAAGTCCCACTATAGCATGCGAGTTCTTGAAGAAGCATGATGATGTTTTTGCTTCGAGGCCTATAAGTATGTCTTCCCGTGTCATCTCCGGCGGCTATTTGACGACGGCATTGGTGCCCTTCGGAGAGCAATGGAGGAAGATGAAGAAGATGCTAAGCAAGGAATTGCTATCTCCCATGAGGCATAGATGGATTCAAGGAAAAAGAATGGAAGAGGCTGATAATCTCATGCGTTATGTCTATGCCCAATGTACTAATACTAATAATCATGAAGGTGGTTTTGTCAATGTGAGGATTGCCACTCAACAATTTTGTGGGAATGCCATTAGGAAAATGATCTTCAACAAAAGGTATTATAATTAGGCAAAAGCACACATTTTGTCCCCAAACTTTACATCATTTTTCAATTCCGTCCCTAATGTTTCTTTACCGTCAACGCACTGTGTCCTCAAAATTTTATATTTTGGTTGATTTTATCACTTGACTAACTTCTTTCAATAAATTAACGACATATTTCATCATATTTTTCAATAGTAAACTAATAATTTTATCTCTGAAAGATCACCGAGCTGACAACTCAGTCTCTGAAAGATTGAAATATACAGCTTAGATCTTGAAAGATCAAAATAGTATACTTTTTAGTCCCTAAAAGATTAAAACAGTGTACTATTTAGTCCATAAAAAGGACTAATTAGTATACACTTTGATCTTTTAGGGACTAAATTAAGCTGTACATTTCAACCTTTCAATGACTGAGTTGTCAGCTCGATAATCTTTCAGGGACTAAATTGTTAGTTTACTCTATTTTTCCACTTGAGTTAGGATTTCTAATAATTTTACATTTCATATGAGCAAAGGTCAATAATAAAATGAATCAAAATATAAATTTTTGCAAACAAATATTAGGGACGGAATTGAAAATTGATGTAAAGTTTAGATACTAAAATGATTTTTTTTTTAAATGCATTGTAATGTACGTAAAATGTGCATGTCAGAGCCTTAATTATAATATATATTTTTCATTGTTTCTTTTGTAATAGGTACTTTGGAGAGGGAGGGAAGGATGGAGGGCCTGGTTTGGAGGAAATAGAGCATGTGGAAGCAAGTTTCAAATTGCTTAAATACCTTTATGCATTCAGTGTTTCTGATTTCATGCCATGCTTGATAGGGCTTGACTTGGATGGTCATGAGAAAAATGTGAGAGATGCTATGAGAATTATGAGTAAGTATCATAATCCCATTATTCAACACAGAATGAAGCAGTGGAATGATGGGACCAAGACTGAAGTAGAAGACTTGCTTGACGTTATGATCTCTCTCAAAGATTCCAACAATGACTCGCTGTTGACCCAGGAGGAAATTAAAGCCCAAATCACCGTAATTACTCTTTGATCTTTATATATACTCCTTCAGTAGTTAGCTTTTTTATTTTTTGTCTTTTCAATGTTTATAAATTAGATCAGTTATATTATTAAATTAAAAAAATTAGGATATAATTTGATTATATATTTTACATTCAAAATTAAATAGTTTATATATATATTTATACACAAAGTTAGACTTTTAAATTTATATTGTATTTTAAAAATATAAAATATACTTTAATAAACATATTAAATCATAATGATCCATAATATCTTGCTCCATTATATATATAGAGTAAACTAATAATTTGGTCTCTCAAAGATTATTGAGTTAGTAACTTAGTCTTTAAAATTTTGGAATACATAATTTAATATTTGAAAGATCCAAACAGTATATATTTTTAGTCCTTTTTATGGATTAAGTAATATATTGTTTGGTTAATTTAGGGACTAAAGCTAGAGTATACATTTTGAATCTTTTTAAAGACTAAACAAAGTATTTTAATTTTTTAAGGACTGAAATCAAATTGAATATATATATATAAAAGGCTAAAGCGTACGTAAATTTCGTCGCATATATTTTGTTCAATTTTCAATTTGGTCTCGTATCTTTTTTGTTGCACTTTTGGTCTTATATTTTTTGTTAATGAGACTAATAACGATGAATTTTTTTTTATAAAAATATGAGACCAATTCTATAACCTGACCAAAAGATGAGAGCAAATCTATAACATAAAAAATACGAGACCAATTATATACTTGAACTAATGATATAAGACCAAATTTATAGTTTTCACATATATAAAAGTATTCCCCACTTCCTTTGAGTGATGGTCTGATGGACACATCAATTCAAAAAGATTGTGAATGTGAATGACGAAATAGGCCCACATTACATCATGCATGGATGTGAAAAAGTAGTCAATGAAATTAACACCTAATTAATGTTGAGTTTAATTAATTAACTGCAGGAACTGATGATTGAAACCGTAGACAATCCCTCAAACGCAGTGGAATGGGCAATGGCAGAGATGATAAACCAACCAGAATTACTTGAAAAAGCAACAAAAGAAGTTGATGAAGTTGTTGGCACTAACAGACTCGTCCACGAATCTGACATTCCCAACCTTAACTTCATCAAAGCTTGCTTAAGAGAAGCATTACGCCTTCACCCCATTGCTCCATTCAACGTCCCACACGTGTCACTTTCCGACGCCGTCGTTTCCAATTACTTCATCCCAAAGGGTAGCCACGTGTTGCTCAGCCGTCAAGGACTAGGCTGTAACCCTAATTACTGGAAAGACGATCCTAAGGTTTTCAAGCCCCAACGGCATATGACTGCGCGTGGATCAGACGCGCGCCTGGGTGTAACACTGAGTGAGCCAGATTTGGGGTTCATAAGTTTCACGACGGGAAAACGCGCGTGTCCAGGGGTTGCACTTGGGACCACTCTTACGGTTATGTTGTTGGCTAGATTGTTACATGGGTTTAGTTGGAGTGTGCCACGTGGAGGGTCAAAGATTAAGCTGGATGAGTCTGATTCTGATCTCTTACTTGCTCACCCGCTTGTTGCAATAGCAAAACCCAGATTGCCTTCTCATCTTTACCTCCACCACGATTAATTCTTATGCAAATATATATTTCAATAAGTTCAAAAGCTAAATTTAGTTTCTTATCTTTTAATCAAGTCTCAAAATAGTCCTATATCTTTTATTATTATAGTTTAGTCTCATGTTTTTTTAGTCAGGTTGCAGAATTGATCTTATATATCTGTAAAAGATTTCATTAGATGCGACTAACGATGAAATCTTTTGTAAAGATATGAGATTAATTCTGTAATTTGACCAAAAGATGAGACTAAATCTGCAATAGAAAAAGATATGGAACTGATTTAGGACCTAAGCAAAAGAGAAGAGACTAAATTTACACTTTGACGTTTCAATAATTAAGTAAATCAAAATTTAATAATTAGATCAATGTATTGTGTGGATAGTCTCTAAAGAGGGAGACCTGTGTGTCTTTTATATGGGGAGACTTATAGGTGAAGACTGAAGAGAGAGATATTCAAGTTTAAGAGATCGAGTTGCTAGCAGGATTTGATATAGTCTACTGTACTCATGCACTACAAGAATGCTAATGAATACCAACCGTTTACTAACAACCGAAAAGCAACCAACACATTTGCAACTGATGAATTTTACATCTCCAACCGAAAAAAAGTTGAAATTATTAAAAAATAATTGATTTATCTTTTTTACTGCTTTCACATATCCCACCGACCGATAGTCAGTGGGTGTTCATTATGAATTTTACTTTTTATTTTTTTTAGCATACTTCAATTGACAATGAATGAACAAAAGAAAAAATAATTTAACATATTTATTTTCAATAGGTTTATATATAATCTGACAATTATATATATTCTTATAACTTTACTTTTAATTAGAAATTTCATAGATATATTAATGTATGCTTTTTAAGTAATTCTTTTAAGAATATATATATATATATATTATACACATGTTTTTTATTATAAAGTTATATGATTTTTTAAATTAATAATATTATACATTTAAAATAATTAATATAAAAATAAAAAATAAAGATAAAAATGAAATGAATTACTATGAAAAACGAATTAGTTTTTTTTCTACATTGTGCAAAATGGTTACATTGTGCAAAACAGTGGTCAGACTGTTAAACAGAAAAAAGAACTATTCCTGTGGCTCCCGCTGACGTTTTGCACAATATAGCAAAATGTTTATTTTATTTTTCTACATTGTGCAAAATGGCTATATTGTGCAAAATAGTGGTCAGACTGTTAATCAGAAAAAAGAACTATTCCTGAGGCTCCCGTTGACGTTTTGCACAATGTAGCAAAATGTTTATTTTTTTTTCTACATTGTGCAAAATGGCTACATTGTGCAAAACAGTGGAGACTGTTAAACAGAAAAAAAAAACTATTCATGGCTTAAATAGAAGCCTTTACTCGCAGCAAATATTGTCTAAATCAGTTTCTTTTTTCGCCAAATTTCTTTCAATTACATGGATTATCTGCTTTATTTCAATTCTAACTTTCCTGCTACAGATTCAGAAGGGTTTACAGAGACATGATTGATAGTTATGTAGCAGAGTTGCAAAAGTAATGTCATCAAATGAGGCATAATCTTCCTCAGTACCAATACCAATTTTACAAAAAGAAAAAAAAAATAAAAAAAAAAAACACCGTGCGAAGGCACGGGTATCATACTTGTTGTTCTATATACAAATGTAATTTTTTTTATTTATGTTTTATATAATTTTATACAATTGACTATAATAGTTGGCAGGTTATTGTTTATTGGAAAACATTACTTTGGTAAAAAAAACTCAAAATCTTAAAAATAACATTTTTTGTAATTCCAAAAGATTTCCCAGCATATCTTTTAAAATAAGGAGATGAAATTTTGAATTGGCGCCTTCAAACTTCAATTTTCCTTCTCTCTTGCTGTTTGGGGTAAAAGGTGAAATTAAATTATAAAAAGGGCCCACCAACAAGTAAAGCCACATGCTTACATAGGGAATACAACAAAAAAAAATTACTAAGCTATAGAAAGATCTAGAGAGAGTAAGAAAGGGCAAGAGAAATAGTAGATTAGAGGAAGGTAAAGTAATTTGCAAAATCTGAAGAGGCCAAGTCTTCGGTTCATTTTCATGGTGGCGCTGAAGAGGTAAGAGGGAACAACTTAAATCTGCCTAAGTTTGTGAGAATGTTGAATTGGTCTCTCTAGCTGCCTTCGTCCCTCATTTTCTTCCTCTTTCTCGGATTCAATATCATATAAGGTATGATATATTGCTTTCCCCTGTTTCTTTTGAGTGCTTATGATAGTCATTCCTTTTTCTTAAAACAAATCCAAACATTATCAAAGTTTTCCCATTATTTTAATCTTACGGGTTCTTACTTGCTAAGGTCCTCTTTCAACCTTTTCCATTTTAGGTTTTGGTTAATAAATAAATCTTTGAGGGTGGTTTGTGAGATTTTAAAGTTTTATAAGATTCAATGATTTTCTTATTCTCTTTCATTTGTCTTTTGTCTCAGTTTGTTGAAGCAGCTATGAATCTATTTTATCATGGAGAGCCTCTTGAGGATGGTACACTAATTGAACACTTCTATAGTTTGATGATTCTACTTTTTTTTTTTTAATATTGAAAACTTAGTTGTGACTTCTATTTTTGTTTCGCAGGTCCATGATCCTAAAGAGACTTGAACTTAACATCATGCTTTTTCAACATCATCGTGTTCGGGCTGCAAGAGATTGTTTTCTTTACACCATTTTGTTCTTAATTTGTTTAGTGTATAAACCGATTTGGATGTATTTAATTTCATATTTAATAGTTTAGTTATAGATTATAGGAGATGTAAAAGTCTATTTTCTTAGTGTGAAATGAAATTTTGAATTCCCTCCAAAATTTTATAAAAATTAAATTTCCCTCCAACATTTTCATAGAATTTTATTTTTTTTTAAGAAAAAAAGGTTTCCAACCGAAAGACAGTAACAAATGAGATAGAAAAGTACATTTTGGCTGAAAATATTGCAACTGACTTTTGGTTATTATAAATCGGTTGGAAACTATTTCGGTTGGAAATCGGTTGTCAATAATATTTCCGACCAGCCAAAATGCATCCGATTTTTATGGTTGGAATTCGGTTGGAAACATCCTATTACCAACCGATTTTCATTGTTTACCAACTATAATGGTGGTAGCAATTTGAGATGTTTCTTGTAGTGATGTACGTGCTTATCAAGATATTAATTATTATGCTTAAGTCATAATTGATCATAAATTATATTATAAAATATATCTAAATGTTTAGCTGCGCTGCCTTTAGTTATTATTTTCGAAATTTCCTCTCTCATGTCGTTTATATTAATGTATTGACCCAAATATAAATTTGGTTTCAGATACTTTTGTCAGATAGACTAACTAAATATATTAGTGTCTTTGTAGATCCTAAAATGGACATGTAAATACGTACTAAAGTTTCAAAATTACAAAAAATTGGAATTTTATATAAATAAATATTNAGATTTATAGTTAGCAAAAATATTGCTTGAATGATGTTAAAGTAAAATTAAAATAGATAAAAAAAACATATACATTATAAAATCTTTATGATCTTCATAATTCATATATCATAAAGATATGAGTAAAAAAAATTACTATCATCTTTGTAAAGTACGTTACCCTGGTCTAGCTGTAAATTTTGTAAGTAGAAGGATGGAGAGGGCCGGGAATCTTCTATAAGAAAATTAACAAGGGAGAAACAAAATTGGGGAGAATAGATGATATGAGTCCCACATCGAGTAATTAGTTAAAGGTAAAGCACTATATAAGGCTTTGGGCTCTCCAACCTCAATAACTAACTTTTGAGGTGTGGTTCTCCTAAGAGCTTATACTCGTATCAATTGGTGTTTTCATTGAGAGCCGACCTACACGGAGGGGGCGACCTATAGGCTGAAAGTTGTATGGAGCCTCCAAAAGTGGAAAAGACTATCAATTGATAAATGTCGATAGTGTGGGTCGCCGTGGACGTCGGCTTTCGAAGGGGTATGTAATAATAAGAGTCCCACATCGGGAGCTTTTGAGGTGTGATTTTCTTAAAGGCTTATACTCGTATCAATAGAAAAATTAAATTATTTGATCGATGTAAATTATTTATAAATAGACAAATATAAGAAATGAATGAAATGAGAGAAAAAAAATGAATGAAAAAGGAGAAAACAATAAATTGTGATTCTCTACTTGGATTGGATTTGCTTTAAACATCTTATCGGAATAAGAGCCCGTTTGGATAAGTTTGTGACAAAAGAATTTTATTTATTAAACTTTTTTTAAAAGGTCTTTTGAGTGAAGCACTAGTATTTTTAATTATCAAGGTTGTTTGGATATAAAATGAGAAAAATACTTTTAATTAATAAAAAAAACTAAAAGAATAGCTTTTGCAAGTGCTTTAAGTGGAAGCTACAAAATTAAACTTCTTAAAAAAGCTATATTTTAATTTTTTTTTGTTAACTTACCATTTTTTCTTAAAAATTTACTCAAACAAGATTTTATGTTTGTAAAAGGTATTTTTTTAATTAAAAAAATGCTTTTTAGATCAAAAACCCTATCCAAACGGGCTCTAAGAGTAAAATAAATTATTTTTAATAAATACTTATGCAAAATAAATAATTAGAGTGGAATAAATAATAAACTAATATTAAGATAAAAATAAAATAGAGGTAGGAAAAGTTAAAGGTGCGCTAAAAAGTTGAAGAAGATAAACAAATAATGCATAAACAATAACAATCAAAAGTCTTTTGTTTTTCCCTTTACATCAAATCCACTATATGTAGAGGTGAACAAACTTGCCCAATTTGACATGGTCTGTTTTTGGAAATCGGTCGAATCCCAAGTTTAAAGACCCTAAGTCCTGTCTGGGCCGAGTATACCTTTTTTTTTGTTTTTTTTAAATACATATTTTTTTATAAATAATTATTGTTTTATTATACAAAATAAATAATATGTATATGTATTATTATTTTTTTATTGATTAATCAATAAAAAATACATGTAATTGAATTTTGATCCTAATTAAATTGATACTTTTTTTGAACAATTAAATTGATACTTTGATAATAAAAATATCATATTAAATTATTTTATTAGTATAAATGTCATTAAATTAATGTTTAATTAAGTCTTTATTAATATAAATAAGTTTAAAATATATAATATGCATATAAATAATTAATTAAACAAAAAAATTGGCCCGTGACTTGGATCGACCCAATCTAAATGGGGATGAGTCTCGGATCCATAAGAAATCTGGGCCCATGTACACCCCTAACTATATGAATCAATTAATTAACGTTAAAATTTTGACAATTAATTAAAAGTACTAATTTCGTCTTTAAGCTTTACATCAATTGTAAATTTCGTCCCTAATTTTTTTTTGTCAATTTCGTCCCAAATATTTTAAATTTTAGTCAATTTTATCATTTGACTAACTTTTTTCAATAAATTAACAACATACTGCATCTTGTTTTTCAATTTGGGTTAGAATTTGAGTTTCTTTTTCTTTCAATTTTACATTATATATCATTAGTCACGTAGATTCTGTCGATAATATTTGACTAAAGTAAGAGCAAATGATTAAATTGACCAAAATGTGAAACATTGGGAATGAAATTGACAACAAAAAAAGATTGGGATGAAATTGACAATTAATATAAAGTTTGGGGACGAAATTAATACTTTTGCCTAATTAAATTATTGATGAAAACATTTTCAAATTGTTTAATGAATATATTTTTTTTGGTTTACTTTTTTCTCGAATTATATTGAACTTCCATCTATCTAAATTTATTCTACGTATCAAAGCTTCCAAATGCTTTATTTATACATGACTAAATTATTCAAAGCTTCCAAATGCTTTATTTATACATGACTAAGGGCCTGTTTGGGAACCACTTCATCCTAATCTCATCTCATTTAATCTTAATCTCATCTTAGGATTGGATGAACAGTATTGGTTGGGTGTTTTTTGGAACCTCCATCTCATCTCATCTCATTCAGAACACCATCTCATTTTCTCTTACAATTACTAATCTATCCTTACTTATACACCTATAATTACCTATACTTTAATACAAATATAAAAAAAAAAGATCTAGACAAAATAGTAATTTTACATACCCTCATTTATTACACTTATAATTTTCTCTCTCTATCTATCATTTCTCATCATTTTTTTCTCTTTTCCACTCACA
>QANZ01011452.1:28670-44599 GCA_003254925.1 Chamaecrista fasciculata
TTCTATATATGTGGACAGTGGTTCTATCCATATTTTTTTGTCAAATTAAAGGACTCCTAAATCTAATATCGGTAATGTATTGAATGGAGAAAATATAAAATGGCCCACGTGTATGTACAGGATGGAAAAATATAGGGTTAAAGAGTCAATCTAGTCCTAAATGTATGCCTTAATATTCATTTTGGTCCATTATATTTCAAAATATTCAAATTGCTCCTAAATATTTGCAAAATGTTTCATTTTGGTCCCAACTATTGAATATGGCTTGTTTAGAGCTACGTATTGTTCCTGAAGAATACTTTCTCTATCTAGTTGGGACCAAAACGAAACATTTTACCAGTATTTAGGACCAAAATAAATCATTTTGCCAACATTTAGGACCAATATGAACATTTTGAAACATAATGGACCAAATGAATATTAGGGCATACATTTTGGATCAAAATGAACCATTGACCAAACATGTTTGTGTTGTTTTGTTATTTGCATTATGGTCCTCAAACTATTCTTTGTTATTTTTTTCGTTGGATTTCACAAATAGATTCGATTATTGATGATTGGGATTTCGTGTAAGCCCCCAGTTATCATTTACACATGTTAGGAATTGATTAATAGGACCGGTACAAATTTATGGACCAAATTGTATTCTTAAAAATAATTTCAATATTATTTTCATTTTGGCCCATCATCTCATCCACTTTGATTGACCTCTAATCCTTCATCCAAAATTTTCTCATCCTCACGCTTTCCAATATCATTTTATCTCAATATTATTTCAATCAAAACACAACCAAACACCTATCATCTCATCTTATTATCTCCATCTCATTTCACTATTTCTTACCATTTATACCCCTATACAAATTAAAAAAATCCATAAACCTATTTCAACCAACCACAATCATTACATACCCTTTTATATAATTTCACACCCTATTTAACATCATTTTCTCTAAAATCACCCAAACACCAATACATCATTTCATCTCATCCCATTCAAAGTTAATCTCATCTCATCCCATAAAATGGACTTGACTTGAAATGAGATGGTTGCCAAACATGCCCTAAATTATTCAACAGTCAAGACATGTTTCAACCAATTTTTTTATGGAAAAAAAATTAGCTGTTTTTTTTGGAAAAAAAAACGATTTGGGCTGAAAAATGAGATTACACAGTAATTATTATAAGCTTCTCTCCCTTTCTCACTCGTAAATTTTACTCTCTCGAGTCTCGCGAGGAAATAGAGTGGATCCATTTGGTTTTCCATTATTGGTTGGTGGCTTCAGGCTCTTCAAATCATTGGCTAGCTAGTGTCGTCATTTATTGACAGGTATTACAGATATAGATACAGATTGTGATTGATACCCATGCCCCAACATGAGACTTGTCAGTAATTCTTCAGAGCCCGACCTTCTATAACGTTTCTCAAATGATAAATTTAGAAGTTGTTTAAATAATTGGAAAGGAAAGTGAAAAGAGATTGGAGGAGGAGGAGGAAATGGAAGGGAATGTGACACGATGGAAAATTGATTTCTTTTTATTTTTTAGTTTTAGAAAGTAACTTTCTTTAAAAAATATTTTAGTTTGAGATATTTAGAATTTAGGAAGAGATGAAAAATTAAAAGTTAACCTTTCATTTTTTTTCCTTTAATTATCAACTTTCCAAACAAATAAAATAAGTCTTAATCTTATTTTTTTTAAAAGCATCATGCCAAATTATATTATAAAAAAATCAAACGACACTTACAATCAGTCAGAGAACTATAATCTAATTAATAATATAAAAGAATAACAATTTGTAAACATTGTTGACCTACAAAAACAAATTAAAGTACAACTTATCCTATCTCCAAGATGAAAAATATCACTGATCTTGGTGTTACCAACAAAATATTTATTATGAAACAACTCTCTGCATATCAAAAAAGCAACATTATAAAACGAAGGAAGGAAAAATGAAAGGTTGGGAGAGAAAGAAAAAGAAGAAAATGGAATGTTAATGTATTTAGTTGTCTTATTTCCTATTTTCATTTTTACTACAAATAGGAAATATAACTGAAAATATGTCTTATACAAATTTTTTTAAAATATTTTTGAAAATGTTTCATAAAAATAGGTTGAAAGAAGAAAATGTTTCCGAAACCATTTGGCACCTCAAATTTTGCTTCGTATACTTAGTTTCACTTCTTATGAATCTGAATAAGAGGAATTGAAGAGTCAAGCAAATTGGGAGATGTATAGAATGACCTAATTCACTCCAAAAGAAATCTTAAAAGAAATAATTGTCTCATTATATATATAGACTTAAAAGTTTATTTAACTAAGCAATGTGAAACTTCTACGCACTCTCTTCACGCACGATATTAGGAGCATAAATCCAACCGATTATTCCCAAAATAGCCCACGTAAAATATCTTAGTTCTTTCTCCAAAATATATATACAATACACGAAACCCAAAAAAGAACAGATTCAAGCAGTTTCGTGGGATATGGCAATTCAGATACTGTAAATAATATAATATCCTAACTACTTTATCTTAACTATTAACTACTAATAATAATAATATTATATAATAATGGCAAAAGCATTCATACTTTCAATAAAAAATTATTAAGTAATAATTATATTATTATATTATATATAATATCTAATAAATATTATAATATGATATCTACACTATCTAATAGAATTCGTCCTGTGCACGAAACCTCCAATCGTTCCTTTCTCTATCCCGTCTCTTTTCCCCAAGAAAACAAAAAATCAAGTTTAATTCTTTCTCAGTTTCATTCTTAATTTATATATGTTTCATCACCAAATATTGAAGGAAAAAAAAAAACCTCATGATCCAATTCACCTAAATTTTTGTCCACCAAAAATAAATATTGAAGAAAGAAAAAAAAATAATTAAACAACACCACATGCAATTGTTAACCTCTTTTTTTTTTCAAAGTCCTATTTTGGTCATCCAGTTATGCTCAAAGTTCTAAATTGGTCCCCCAGTTATTTTTTTTTTTCATATTGGTCACACAGTTATGCAAAATTTGATAAAGTTGGTCCCTCTAACAGTTTCCATCCATTTTTTCGTTAAAAAAAGATAAAATTGATTTTTAACTCCTAAAAATTTAAATTTTTTGCATTAAGGACATTTTTCTCTATAATAGAACCAAATTGTAATAAAAAAGAAATAACTGGGGGGTTTTACACAAAAATGACAATTTCTCTCCCTCACTCACTCTCCCTCCGACGCTTGAGATCTGGAAATTAGAAAGCAAATCGGCAAATCACAATAGATAGATATACTCCCTCAAGAACCAGAAAAATCAGAAAGCAAATCGACAAACCTAGAAAATGTCGTCAAACCTCCGCCACTGAAATTCCGAACCTGCTCTGTTCGATAATCAGCGCCGGAATCAACTCAGTCACGCAAAACGTCTCCTCCGTTCGCAACCCAGCGCCTCCGTCATTGCTCCGCCAGAAAACCTCCACGGAAACCGCCGACATCTATCGCCGACCAGATCTGTGCAATCACCGGAGACGAACACCCTTGACGACGCGATCTCCTGCCGCAAATGACTCACACGCGATTTTGTCTTCAGCCGTCGAGATCTGTCACCGTCGAAGTGTCACCTGCACACCCTCTCGTCGTCGACCTCTGTTTGTGAAAACACACCGTCGTCGGTGAACGGTGGTGCTGGGAGGGAGGGAGAGAAAGGGAGAAGTTGTCATTTTTGTGAAAACCCCTTAGATATTTCTTCTTTCTTACATTTTAGTTCTATTATAGAGAAAAAGGTCCTTAATGCAAAAAATTTAAACTTTTAGGAGTTAAAAATTAATTTTGTCTTTTTTTCTAACGGAAAAATGGATTAAAAACGTTAGAGAGACCAACTTTGTCAAATTTTGCATAACTGGGGGACCAATATGGAACGAAAAATAACTGGAGGACCAATTTGGAACACTGAGCATAACTGGGAGACCAAAATAGGACTTTGGCCTTTTTTTAGCCGGACAATTGTAAACCTCTTTGTTTTGCAAACAAAATCATATCATGATACTCTTAATAACGACAAAGACGGGGATTTGTCGGAGTGACACGTGTTTGTCCTCAATTGGCCAGTAGTCCTTGTACCAACTTTGACATTATTAGTATCAATCCCCACCCATATGTGGGAAATGGATCTCTACATTTCCCTTCTCTACATTTCTTGTAAAGTATGTGAGAGATAAGAAGAGAAAATAAGAGAGAGAAAGATAAAGTGTGATTCCTATATATTATTTTTTTATAAAATTTATATTTTCTCTCTCCAACTCCATAAGAAATACATGAAAAAGAAAATGCAGAGGATCCAGTCCCTCATATGTGGGGACGACCTTTGGGCTTTACTTTGTCACGTCCTTGCATATAAACATGTAAAATGTAATATATATTTATACACGGGTAAAATTAAATTTATGATGTAACTTGATGTATGCTACTATATATATGTAAGTTGACATAATCTCCATTAATTTTTCTTTTGGTCAAATTAATCTCCATTACTTGATTAATTCACGAGAGTAATTTTTTTATATTATTTTTCATAATTAAATTACTTGGAAAAAATAAAAACTATTTCATCTCATTTATTGCATGATACAACAAATTTATTGATAGAACTATCATATACATATATATATATATATATCAATCCACATCACCTCTAAATTGAAATGTTTTCAAATACTACTTCAAATTAAAATATTTTAGAAGTGAAGTTATTTTTTCAAACAAAGAAAATAATAGAAGGAGATTAATCTCCCTTCTCCGCCTCCTCTAATCTCTCCTCTTTCCTCTCTCTTCAATTATTTAAACAAGTCTTTAGTAATAATCATACTTAACAGTACATAAAAATTATAATTATTCAATTTAACATAACTTAAATATAAATAAGAATAAATTATCGACTATGTAAAATAAAAATATTTCTTAAATGTTAAAAATTTTTAAAATAAATAAATTTTAGAAATAAAAACAAACAATATTTTCTTAAACTAAATACAAGTTTTCATATTTATTTTTTTTCATTTGAATGTTGAATTTTTTAAAAATATTTTAAATTTAATAAAGATTTAAAGGTTAGTATTTATTAACTTTTATTTTTCTTTACAATTTCTTAAATAAAAAAAATTATTCTTTTATAAAGGTAAATAACTTTAAAAAGATAAAAAAAATAATATATAGGAAAAAAGAAAAACACCGTAAATGTACAATGCCAGCTAATCAACTATTTACATAACACCGTAAATAACTCTAATAATAATTGGTTCAAAAAAAAAAAACTCTAATAATAACAGACACCTGGCTACGGCATAACGTAGGTGGGGCATGTAGCTGATACTCCTGATAACTTACTATTTCCCGAAAATTTACAAGAAACTATAATAAATAAAGGGTTCCGCAGGAAAATAAAAGTCTAACTAATAAAGATGAGAAATTAAATATGTTGCTATATAAAGTAGAACATAGTATGGGTTGCCAGGTTGGTGTTGGCTTAAAATAACGTATATTTAGAATTGACAACACAGCACAGGGCATATATATGTCATAGCCTCGTAGGAGAGGTTATGGATTGCAACGGATAGGTATCCGGTGGTTTTGTCATTATCCGTATCCTATCCGTTTATCCAATCTAATATTCGTACCCTATCCGTATTCGATAAATTAATATTCGTATCCGCACCCTATTCAATATCCGGTATCAGACGGATACCCGGAATATCTAAAAAAATATGGATATAGGATAGGATATCCTATTTTATAAATCGGATATATCGGGTACCCGATATCCATTATCCGCCAACTAATATAATTAAATGAAATTATTATTTATTTACATTTTAAATTTATTTTTTAAAATAAAAAATTAAATATAAAATAACTAAAATATGATTATATAAAAAATATATATGAATATAATTAATTAAATTTAAATATTTATATATAAAATGTAAAATATAAAAATTAAATAATTAATAGGGTATCGGATATCGGATACCCTAAATATCCGTTCATTTCGGACGGATATAGGGTATCCGAGGCCAATATCCGTATCCGTACAATATCCGAAAAAAAATTAATTTTCACTATCCGCATCCGTTATCCGACAGATATCGAATATTTTTGCGGACGGATACGGATGGATATCCTAAGTATCCTAAATTATTGCCATCCCTAGGAGAGGTACAATACCATAGAGGCTCACAAAGTTATTATTTAGTTTTTAAATTTATATTCAATTAATAAATTAATTTTTTAATAATGAAGATATACAATTTAATTTTTAAAATATTTTAATTATCAATAATTTGTTATTTATGACAATTTAGTCTCTGAATTTGGACTTTTATTTTTTCTTTTTTTTTAACATTTTGTCCTTAAATTTATATTTTGTGGTCCTTGAATTTGACCTAAATATTAAATCTATGATGATTATTATATTTAAGAGACTGAATTATATATTTTAATTATTCATAAATTAATTCGTTAACTTAATATAAATTCAAATACTAAAAAATAAATGTTTTAATGACAAAAAATATTATGATGAAGGTCTCGATCAAAATTTATAATTAATTTCATCTTTAAATAGCAAATAATGAAAATACACGCCTGATCAAAATTAAAAAAATACACGCTATATTTAGTTCTTAATAGTTATAAGCGTCAACTAATTAATTAGTCTCTAAAGCTATGTTACACGGATACTCCAAAAATGACGCCGTATCCATGTCGAATACGTACCCGTATTCACATTCTATGAATATTCTTGAATACTTTTAAAATAATATAAAATATAAATTTTTATATTTTTTATAAAATATCACTGTATTTTTATCTTATTTTATTTTTCTTATATTAAAAATTTATTCTTTTCAGATTAATAAACAAAAAATTCAGGTTTTTATAAAAAAATATATAAATTTATATTTTATAACTTTTTTTCTAATAAATATTGCCGTATCCGTATCCTATAATTTTCAAAATTAACGTATCTCGTACCCGCACCCGTACCCATACAAATACCCGTACTCGTTCTAGTGCAACCTAGCTCTAGAGTCGTTATTTGTTACTTAAATTGATAATATAATTGTTAAATACATATGTGTCATCTTGAACGTTACATATTAATACTTTTTGTGCAACAATTTCTTTTTTGGGCCAACTATTGTGCAACAATTTAGTCCTCAAATTTGACACTCAAAAGCTCATGATTTGGTCCCTCTTCCTCTCAAGCATCAGTAAATCTTCTAAATTTGACTGCCAAATTACGTCTTCTTAAATGCGGAGCACATATCAGTGAATGATCCATGGCCATAATAAATCAAAATTTAATAGAATAAAAGTTTTGCTCTCTCTCTCTCTCTCTCTCTATATATATATATATATATAGCAAATGAAGGAAAAGCATCCCATGTGCAAAAATCAAATAAGTATATTAAGGAATGATCAAAAATAAAATGTTGATAAATAGAGTTCAACCATATATTGCTCTTCTCTCTCCTCTCACTTATATTCAATTTGGATCATCTACATTGTAATATAAGTGAAATGCAAAGAGATAAAAGAACAAATAGAGAGAGAAAGTAAGTTTCACTTAAACTTTTTCTCTCTAATCTATTCTTATCTCTCTCAGCACTACACTTCTAAAGTACTATAGAGAATCCAAATTTCACATATATTCTTTAAGATTAAAAAAGTATTAACAATAATAAAAAAAAACTGACCCATACAAAGATAAGAAATTGTGATGATATTTAAAATGTTCAAGATCTGCCAAACACTATCTATCACAATAATGACTAGATCATATCCCAATTGATAAAGGATTATTTTATAGAAAGATTCCCTTTTTTAGAATTTATGTCTTTATCAAATTATTATCTTACTATTTAAATCAAAATAATTATTACAAAACACTTTTTATTAATAATTAGACAAAACGTTTAAAACCTAACCTAACCTAACCTTCATGTAATATCAAATATTTTTCTCTAACTAGTATTTAATATGGATGAATGATAGAGATGGATGAACAAAAAGGTGCGACCTGGTGTATGGAAATGAAGAGTATGAAAATCGTGACAAATAATAAATTAAAGCTAGTATGAAAATGATTAAATGAAAGGTCCCACCACCTAGTTATCCAAAAACAGGCTACACCGTACATGCACTGGGTGGGTGTGAGTGGTTGATTCATGCATAAATAGCAAACACAAATACACAATTCAAGAAGCAAATACACACATTCATTCAATAACTAAGAAACATCTGAAGGTAGAAAATGTTGAAGGTTCCAATTAGTGAGGCAAGTGGTGGGAAGCAAAGGTATTTGGTATTACAGAAACCATGGATGAGATATGGTGGTGCAGTGAGTGTGGGAGTGGGAGTGGGAAAGTGTCCTTTTGGAAAGCAGAAGAGAGAGAGAAGGGGGAATAATAATAATAAAGCTAGGATTAGGTGTAGCAGTGAGAGCAGTTTAGAAACACTGATAAGTGAAGAAGAAAACACCAAATCAGTGAGGGTTAAAGCAACACTCACAGTTCTGAAATCAGTTGAAGGGTATTTTTCAGAATTTGGGGTGGACAGAGGGATCGACGATATTAAGGAATTACTTGGTAAATCACTTCAATTGTTCCTCGCTAGCGCTCGCCTTGATCCCCGTAAGTCGTCAATTACTCCTTAATCACTACAATAATTAATCAACATAACAATATACACATTCTTCCTTCATTCATCTCTCTCACTTTTATCTAAAAAAAAAATGAAATGATATGGAAATAATCAAGGCGCGCATTCGAACACTTTATCTTCTGAGTATAGATCTAAATAAAAAAGTCAATAAAATTGGATTTTGGACTACAATATATTTTAACATGTACTTTATCATATTTAAGTTTATATATAATATAACATTTTTTTAATTTTACACGGTAAGAAAATGTAGAAATATTATTAGGATAACTAAAGGTGTTTGTTGGAGATTTCTTTTG
The DNA here is from genome assembly GCA_003254925.1 of Chamaecrista fasciculata. Classification (NCBI taxonomy): domain Eukaryota; kingdom Viridiplantae; phylum Streptophyta; class Magnoliopsida; order Fabales; family Fabaceae; genus Chamaecrista; species Chamaecrista fasciculata. Next base: position 37,699 of record QANZ01011452.1, read on the forward strand.
GTCCTTAGACTAAAATAATAAAAAATTACACGATCAAACTAAAATTTTAAAAATTCACATGAATAAACTATTTTTATTATAACAATTGGAAAATGCAAGAAACCGTAAAGTGAAACCACAAGTCCACAACTCAAAAATGAAAGAAACCGTAAGCTGAGTATACAGTTTCAAAGGAAATTGTCATCGTGACTGTTTCCTTTGGGTTGGTCTCTTTTTACAAGTTTAGGTAAAAACATATTTTACATACGCAAATTTTATATTAATTTTCATTTTCATTCTCAATGTTTGTTTAATTTATTGTTATTTTTGTCCTTAAAATTTTATATTTTAATCGATTTTATCCTTTACTTTAATTTTAGCTAAATAATAATGAAAAAATTTACATAACTGGTGATATAATGTAAAATTGATAGAAAAAGTAATTTAAATTGAAAAATATGATAAAATTAGTTATTAATTTATTGAAGTTAGTTTAAGGGAACAACTAAAATTATCTATTTAGAGTAATACATATATGGAGTTGTTTTCACGAAAGAGATTGAAATTTATAGATTCACTTATTATATCAATTTGTTTTATAAAATATATCTTCAACTTTTTATAATGGAGGATGCCGGTAATATTTTTTAAATTAATAGTGTATGTTGCATTGGACATCACCCACGAAAATCATTAATGCATGTTGCTGTTAAAATGGTGCATAATGGTTTTGTCGTATAAAAATGGAAGATAAGGACAAAAGGACTGTTTTGCGATTTTGTCTAAGGACCATTTTGTAATATTTATTAAGGGACTAATTAGTGAATATAGTTACTTATAAATCAGATTTCAATTTTGTCAGGAAGGTGGCCCCTTCAGTTTCCAGTCTCCTTTATAATATATTTTGGGTCAATGTTTACACTCCATTTTGTTTATTCTTTGGATCTTTGAGTTTTTCTTTTCTACTAATTTTATATTATATGTCATTAGTTATGTAGAATCTGTCATTAATATTTGACTTAAGTTAGAGCAAATGATAAAATCGATAAAAATATAAAATTTTAGGGACAAAATTGACAGTAAACAAATGTTTTGAAAAAACAGGGTACCAAAATGACATTTTTGAAATAACAGGGTACCAAAGTGAAATTTACCCTATACTATTTGATCTTTTGGATTTATGTCGAGTCAACTAATATATAATTTAATCTCTGAAATGTTTTAATTGTCAACTATTTGATCCTTCAAAACAATTTGGTCATTGAATTTAAACTGATTTTATACTTTTTGATCTATGAATTTATACTAAACTTTTATCTTTTAGTTTCTTAATTTAATTGAGAGACTAAATTGTTGACAATTATAATAATTTAGAGATTTAATTATATATTTTAATTATTTAGAAGTGATTAATCAAATCACATAAATCCATGGTTAAATATTGATATACTAGGTAGGACGCGTGACTAAGTAAAGCCCAAAGGTCCCCACAAATGAGTGGGGATTGATATGAGAATGCCAAAGTTGGTACAAGGACTGGCCGATTAAAAACAAGCACGTGTTACCCCAAACAAATCCCCGTCTGCATCGTTATTAAGATTATCATGATATGATTTTGTTTGCAAAACAAAGAGGATAACAATTGCATGCATGTGGTGTTCTTTAATGATTATTTTTCTTTCTTTAATATTGGGCGATGTAACATATATAAAGAATCCATGAAACTGAGAAAGAATTAAACTTGTTTGTTTTTTGGATTTTATGGGGAAAAGAGACGGGATTAGAGAAAGGAACGATAGGAGGGTTCGTGCACAGGACGGAATCAGATTCACAAGAGGTGAAATACGAAGCAGAAATTGAGGTGCCAAATAGTTTCGGAGAGATAGGTGCAATATTTGTGGAGAATGACCACTACAAGGAGGTTTTCGTCAAGGACGTGGTCCTCGATGGCTTCCTCACTGGTCCCCTTCACTTCTCCTGTAACTCTTGGGTGCATTCCAAGTCCCAAAATCCTCTCAAGAGGGTCTTCTTCCCTAACAAGGTCACATCTCTCATCTAACTCCTAATTAATATTCATTAACATTAATTATCTTATCAATCAAATAATTAATTAATTATTGTGAGGAACATACAGTCATACTTGCCAGCAGATACCCCGGAAGGAATAAAGAGGATACGAGAAGAGGCGTTGGAGATATTAAGGGGGAATGGGGTTGGTGAACGCAAAACCCATGAGCGTATTTATGATTACGATGTCTATAACGACCTTGGCAACCCAGACAGCAGCGAGGATCTTAAGAGACCTGTTCTTGGCGGTAAGCAACATCCTTATCCAAGGCGTTGCAGAACCGGACGTCCCCGCACTAAAACCGGTATGTACAAATACAATCAATTAATAATCAATGTAATTGTAATCAATTAATATGTATGATGCATATATACAGATCCATCGTCAGAGCAAAGAAGTAGCAGTGTGTACGTGCCTAGGGACGAGGCGTTCTCAGAGGTGAAGCAGCTAACGTTTTCCACAAAGACCTTGTACTCCGTGTTGCATGCGGTGGTTCCGGCCTTACAGACCACCATGGTTGACAAGACTCTTGGCTTTCCGTTCTTCTCATCTATAGATCAGCTTTTCAATGAAGGTGTCAACTTGCCTTCTCTCAAATCCCAAGCCTTTCTCAGGAGCATTCTTCCCAGGCTCGTCAAGTTCGTTACTGATGTCGAGCAAGACATTCTCCGTTTTGAGACCCCCGCTACTTTGGACAGTACGTTTTTACTACTATTAACTTAATTAATTACCATTATCTCATTAATTTTATCATTATCTAATCCATTTCATTTCGACAATGGCAGAGGACAGATTCTTTTGGTTTAGGGACGAGGAATTTTCAAGACAAACTCTTGCAGGTCTTAACCATGTTGCATTCAGTTGGTCACGGTAAATATATATTCCTACTTTTAATCATCATATCATATTCATATATCAAAACTTTATTATATGGCTCCACCTCTTTTCTGATAGTATAAAATTAATGAATTAAATAATACAAAAAGTAATTAAAAAATATCATCACTCTCTCTCTCCACTTTTTTTAAAAAAATGTAAAAAACAATTAAAAATTAAAAAATGCCACTACTCTCTCACCATATGAGGTAACTTCAAATTGATCCTAAATATTTTATTTATTTTAGATGAGTCTTACATATTTTTATAATTTCTCAAATTAGTCTTAAATTTACTCTTTTATCGATTCAAATCCTTTAAATGTATATTCTATATGATAATGGCTGGCAGCGCACTACTGCAAAAAGGTAGTAATAAATAATAATGATGATAATGTTGTAGTGTTGTACTTACTATGTAGGAATGGCCACTGAAAAGCACATTGGATCCCAAGATTTATGGCCCGCAAGAATCAGCGATCACGACCGAACTCGTGGAGCGAGAAATTAGAGGTTTTATGACGATTGAGGAGGTAATTAATTAAGTAGCCAATGGAAAATGAAAATATAATTTGTGAATGAATATTGTATTGAATTGAAGAAAGTTGGGAAATAATATTGCAGGCAATCGAACAGAAGAAACTGTTCATCCTAGACTACCACGATTTGTTACTGCCGTATGTGGAGAAAGTAAGAAAACTGGAAGGGTTGACCCTATATGGATCAAGAACATTGTTCTTCCTAACCCCAGACAGCACACTAAGGCCATTGGCCATCGAGCTGACTCGACCACCCATGGACGACAAGCCACAGTGGAAACAAGCCTTCACTCCCACATGGGACGCCACCGGCGTCTGGCTCTGGAGACTCGCCAAAGCCCACGTCCTCGCCCACGACTCCGGCTTCCACCAGCTCGTTAGTCACTGGTATATATCAACATCAATTCCATCAATTAGAATATGTTCATTCAATTTGTTGGTTAATTACTCTGTTGGATCAGGCTACGAACCCATTGTGCAACAGAACCATACATCATTGCAACCAACAGGCAACTGAGTGCAATGCACCCAATCTATAGGCTTCTGCATCCCCATTTTAGGTACACCATGGAGATCAACGCTTTGGCTCGTCAAGCTCTAATAAACGCTGATGGAATCATAGAAGGAGCCTTCACACCTGGCAAATACTCCATTGAAATTAGCTCTGTTGCCTACGACCAACTCTGGCAATTCGACTTACAAGCCCTTCCCGCTGATCTCATTCACAGAGGAATGGCCGTCGAGGATCCTAATTCCCCACATGGCTTAAAACTCACCATCGAAGACTACCCTTACGCCAACGACGGCCTCGTTCTTTGGGACGCTATCAAAGAATGGGTCACCGATTATGTGAATCGTTACTACCCGGATCCGGAAAAGGTCGAATCGGATTCGGAGCTCCAAGCGTGGTGGGAGGAGATCCGAACAAAAGGTCACGCCGACAAGAAAGACGAGCCATGGTGGCCGGTGTTGAAAACGCCCAAGGATTTGGTTGGAATTCTGACGACGATCGTGTGGATAACGTCGGGTCACCACGCGGCGGTGAACTTCGGGCAATACTCGTACGCGGGGTATTTTCCGAACCGGCCGACGGTGGCGAGAACGAATGTGCCGACGGAGGATCCGACGGAGGCGGAATGGGAATTGTTCATGGAGAAGCCGGAGGTGGAGCTGTTGAGGTGTTTTCCGTCGCAAGTTCAGGCGACGACGGTGATGGCGGTGCTGGATATTCTGTCGAATCACTCGCCGGACGAGGAGTATTTGGGTGATAAATCAGAGGCGGCGTGGGAGGAAGATCCGATCGTGAAAGCGTCGTTCGAGAAGTTTCAAGGGAAGCTCAAGGAGCTGGAAGGGCTAATTGATTTGAGGAATGCAGATCGGAATCTCAAGAATCGAAACGGCGCCGGAGTAGTGCCGTATGAGCTGTTGAAGCCCATTTCGGAGGCCGGAGTCACCGGACGGGGAGTTCCAAACAGTATCTCCATTTGAACAATATGAGTTAGTTTTTGTTAGTCAAAATCAGGAATTCAATAAATCAACAGGACTTGCTTACATATTTGGAACTGCCGAATCGTAAACCATTCACCCTCATTTCAAATATCCAGAGGGAAGATATTTAGTTTCGGCATTTTCCGGAATAAAAAGTTTAATAATATCTATTAATTGAATTACGTCTAATTCATCAAACCTTTTTTTTTAAATAAAAAATGTTTCAACGACAATACAAATTTTGAAATAATCTGAAAGAACTAGATAAAACTCAAAACTGCACACCTGAATACATGTCCAAAGGATGGTTGATCTGAGGAAGTAAAAAGATGATGTTCGAAGACTCTTGCCGACGATTTCCCATTTCCCATTTCTTCTTCGTTTTCATCATCGGCATCTCAAGGAGGTGATGATGTTTGACGACTCAAAGATGATTGATTTGGAGAGAGAGGATGCAGTTTGATTTGGAGAAGCAAAGGATGCAGTTTGATGACAGATGATGATGGCTCGTGATGGAGAGAAGAAGTGAGGAGGTAGATGTAGTTGATGGAGATGATGATGGGATTAAATCTGAAGAATGATTTTAGGGGATTAAATTTCACTTATACGAAGAAGATGAAGATTGGGATTAAAAGAAAATTTAGGGAGTTTAGAGATTAAAAAAATATTAGGGATTTATGTTGAATTGGGAAGATGAAGATGAAGATTAAAAAAATTAAGTTTTAGAGGATTTAGGGATTTATATTTTAGGGTTTAAGGTTTGGGGTTTAGGGTTTTTAATATTTTTAAAGATTAAATTGGATGAAGATGAAGATTAAAAAAATCAAGTTTTAGGGATTTAGGGTTTTTAATATTTTTTAAGGACTAAATCAGAATGTTTGGAAGAGTTTTGGGACACTTACAATTTTATTTTGAGGATTTGGGATTAAAATGAATGAAGATGATGAAAAGAGGGGGAATTGAGAATAATGGGATAAGAATGGGTGAGGGACCTAATTGCTCAAATTAGATTTTTTAAGGTTTAGAGTTTTAGGGTTTAGAATTTTAGAGTTTAGGGTTTATAGTTTAGGTTTTAGGGTTTTTACTTTTAAGGACTAAATTGAAATGTTTGGAAGAGTTTTGTGACACTTTAAAATTTTATTTTGAGGATTTGGGACTAAAATGAATGAAGATGATGAAAAATGTAAATCCAGGGACTGATTTGCTAGTTTACTCAATTTTTATGTTCAAAAATGTAAATCCAGTCATCATGCCACGGTGGAAAAAAAAATTAGAATGTCCAGTCATTATGCCACGTATTTAAGTCAGACCAGAAAAATGACACATAAGTAAAAAAAAATGCCACATGGGCATTGAGTCAAAATTGAGGGCATAATTGAAACGTTAGTTTCACATTGAGGGCACGCATAAATATAACTGAAAATCACTGTAAACGTTAGGGGTATGATATGGTCTTTTGATATATATATATATATATATAAAAGACAAAACCAATTAGTGTCCCTGTAGAAATGAGTTAATCTACTGCACCAATCATTGGCCACAAGTTCTCTCTATCTCCAAATCCATATATTAATCACGCTATCAGTGTCGTAAGTGTGATTTGACTGATTGACTCTTTGTACACGAGAGCCACATATGTGGTGAGCCATTGAGGAAAGGCTTATCTCTTAAGTCTTATCTTGTTCTCTTTCCGGAATAATGCATTTTCTTAACAAAAAAACACTTTTAGTAAATGAGAACTTGAGCTTGAGCTTCCACCGATTAATATCTTGAGAAAGTACGTGGGTTATCTAGTCTTGACCTCTCTTTTTGTTTCCTCAATCATTGTATATCCTATATTTATTTTTGAACTCTCCCATATGATTATTTTTTAAAAATATATAACTAAAAATAAAATTTTCCAAAATTTTGAACCTTTTATTATTAGATTTCATTTAAAAAAAGTGTAT
>QANZ01011454.1:6618-18333 GCA_003254925.1 Chamaecrista fasciculata
TTTTTTTTTCGGTTTTTGTCAAATAAAACCAACCCATTCAGAAAAAAAAACCAACCCAAGCATAAAAAAACCGGCCCACACTTAAAATTACCCTAAACCTAATCTATCTTCGACAATTTCTCAAATTTTTCTGCCTCTTGCGACTTGCTCTGTCTCTTGCGACTTGCCTTCAAAATTTTCTCCCTTCTTCGACTTGCTCTGCCTTCTGCAACTCGTCGCGCCGTCGACGCCTTCCCCTGCTGTCGCTGCTCGCTGCCGCTCGGTATGTGTCAATATAAACCTAATCTATCTTTGTTATTTCATCGGCTGTGAGTTTGTGAATGTCTGAATGTATGAATGTGAGTTTGGGTATGTTAATGTGAATATGTTAATGTATGATTTATGAATGGATGAATGTGAGTTTGTGACTAGGGGATGGGTATGTAATATGATTTATGAATGTATTTTGATTTAATTTTACACTTAAAGAAAATGATATATATGTGTAAATTTTATTCTGCATACGTAGGTAAACTCGGCGAGTTTACGATCCGAGTTTGCGATCCGCGTTTACCCCCCCTTCACGAGTTTGGTTAAACTCTCGAGTTTGACAACCTTGGCAGGTACTATAAAGGATGAGATTGCTAATTCACAAATTTAAAGTTTGTTCTATATCCAAAAAAAAAAAAAAAANAAAAAAAAAAAAAAATCAAGACCTTTGATATTTAGAGAAAAAATAAACGAATAATGTAAAAATGATTCACTTCAAATCCAATACTTTAATATAAAACAAGTTACATAATGGTCAAAGTCTTATTTTAGTCCTTTAGGTGTGCTCAAAGTTTCGTTTTGCTTCTTCAACTTTCCAAATCGTTTCACCGTTAGTCCCTGGTTCATCCAACTCTTTCGTAAAAAAAATGGTAAAAAATAACTTTAATCTCTCAAAAGTTTTATTATTTTGCATTACTTCTTCTCCTTCTTCTTGTGAAGTCAATTTAAATCCCTCATTTATTTCTTTCCCTTACATTTCAATCCTACTATAAAAGGAAAAGAACCTTAATGCAAAATAATTAAATTTTTGAAAAATTAAAGTTAGTTTTACCATTTTTTTAACGGAAAAGAGTCAAAGACTAACGGTAAAATATTTTGAAAAGTTACAAGACCAAAACTGAATAAAAAAAGTTAAAAATCAAAAAGGAACCTTAAGCAAATATGAGGGATAAAAATAAGATTTTGGCATAATCTATATCAATAATGTATAGATATAAAGTAGTGAAATATTCAGAAGTTGTATACTTGTAGTTGTCGGTATTCAAGGTAGATTTATTCAACGAAAAAGAAAGACACCAACGCTTCTTAGCCCTTAGGTGGGTAATAATTATTTATTCATTTATTTTATTCTGATTGAAATATTTTAATAATTCAATTTTTTTTTTCAAATCTAAAATTTAAAAAATATATATCTAATATAAATTTAAAAATTAAAAAAATACAAAATTAATTTAAATTTAAAGATCAAATAAACTAAAAATAATTGAAATATTTCAAAAATTAAACTATATATTTTAATTATTCTGACTGATTAATTTAATATAAATTTTATTATTTATTTATTTATCTATCTAGCATTTATTATGATTATGATGATTTGTTGGGTAGTTAGGAAGGCATTAACTTGGGGTTTTAAAAAGGCAACACATGCATGAAGCATGATGCAACTACACATGATTCTTCGGAAGTATCACCACGTGAAACTTTCACGTTTCAAATCCTTCTAATTGCTTCATGACACGTGTTTTTTATGATCACTATCACTCTGCCCCACAACTTCTTTTTAAATTTATTATTTACACTAAATTAGATTAACTCTCCATCTAATTTTTTAATATACACAGCTCTTTTTAAAAAAACATATACAAACATCAATATTTAAAATAAAAAATATATATATTTTAACTATATTGCTCATTTTAATTAAAAAACATAAAATAACACAAGCAAAAACTTTCCTAATTTTTTAAAGCAGTCAAACTCTCTGTAGTATATATATATATTTTTTTATTTTTACTGCTTCTATACCTTAAGATGCTTTTCTGCAAGTTAGAGATACACTATAATTTATTAGTCAAAAAAGAAGATGATGCAACCAAAGGAATGGTTTAAGAGGGTTATATAAGCACATATGCTTTTTCCTGCTTTTCATGTTCATCCAAAGATTCTCCTTCTTTTGGTTGCAATTACACTACATATGATATACCTAAAGAATCTAAGTACAGTTACTGCAGTTAAATTGATTTCATCACAAACCAATCAACACTTGCTTTTACCTTTTCCCTCTTTTTCTAACCACTTTCTCACTCATTTTCTTAGCAGCCACACACCCATTCCCATGACAAGAAATATGATCTCCTAAGATTAGATCTGTACTTGGGCACTATAATACGTGCATCACATGTAAACAAGAAAAATCTCAGATAAATGTACTATATCAATAAAGCTAGTTCTGACACTTGAAAGCAAATCACGTGCTTGGCAAACATGTTATTAAAACAATGGAATTTTCTTCAGATTACAAATTTCTCATGTCTGTATCAATACTTTTTGAAGTGAAAGCAAAACATGTGCTTTTATAAGATGCAATAGTTAGACTGAATCTTTCATATGGTTAATTATATAAAGCTTGAAATGAAATACCAGACCTGAAAGTGAAGTTGTAACCAATCTAAATTTACCAATTTACCATACATAACTCCATTAATAAGATCCTGCAAAGCTCTACGTATAAATCCCATATCAGAAATTGTAGTTAGAGTTCAGAATTAGTAGCTAAGCTAGTCCTCAGAATATTCCATAGGGTAGAAGAGACAGAAACATATATATGTGAATTCAAAGGCATTCTGGTCCAAAGTCAAACTAAGCTGTCCATGAAGACGCGTATACCATATAACAAGAAAACTTCAAAAAGTGGTCTTACAAAAAGGAAAAAAGGTTGCCTTGCTAATTATAAAACAAACTTGAAAGTCACAAATGCCTCACTAAAATAAAAGCTTAACTACACACCAAAAAAAAAGGGAAACTTAATACTATCAGATTCACAAAGAGAAGACCTGAGATTTCTCAGAGAGACACAAGCAGCAGAAAAATTGCTAATAATACTATTGCTCTTATGCACAAAACTTGGCAGAAAAATAAAGAACTTGGAAATCTAGGTAGAGTTGGTTAAAGCTAAACAAAATAAATCCAGGAATAATTCTAAATATGATGAACTATGTATTCTATCAACAAACATAAATTTGCTTCCCTACTTGGTTAATAAGAGCTATTATTCTACTTCTAGTTTCCGCTGCTGCTTCTTTTTTCTTTTTTTCATTTCAGGATCCTCTGCTGTATAACAAAATTTCTGAGGGCGTTTAAAAATAGTTCTTCTCTATGTATCATCAAGCCTATGGACAAAGGTTAATTGCAATTACCCAGTGCTATCCGACCGGTGACGATGATGACTGTAAGCAGTTGGAATCTCGGAAGATTGCCTCAATCAACTTCTCCTTCGTGAATTGGTCGGATCCTTGAGACTTGATTACGAAAGTATGGAACACGGTATCATTTGCAGCTTTGAATTTCGACTCGACGACACTAATTTGTTCATCTTTAAATGCTTGGATTACTCTTGAAACAGGATGAGCAATAAGAGGACTGCTCACACTTACAATCACCTCATCTCGGGAAGCTTGAATTTTGATATCAGGAGCTTGGTTGTGATTTTCTGCTTTCGAATCGGCCTCCAATACCAATACCTGTCCTTCCCTTGAAGAGCTTCCAAATCTCTCTCTCTCAGATTCCATTATCTTGAGTTTTGCCTGAAGCTCATTGATATAGGAAATGGCATCTCCCAGCAAAGAGGCCTTGTCCATCTTGGATATATGGGGCACAACAGATCGAAGTGCATAAAACCGCTGGTTCAACTTCTCACGTCTTTGCCTCTCTGCTTCCACATGATTGAGAGGCTCTTCCCTTCCATTAGCCGGCTTCCTACCCCGTTTTCTAGGCTTCCTTTCTTCGGTTGCACCCGGCTGCTCTTCTCTACAAGAAGCCTCAACATCAGAAAGTTCTGAGTCAGCACTGATAGGTCTCACAGAAGGTCTTGAAGTGGCTCCTGAAAAATCAATTTGCATTTGCCTCTGTGGTTGGAAGTTGCTAAGCTGAAACTCTTGCCTAACCCGGTTAATCACCCCCGGCCCATTGCAAGCCGGGGAGGACCGCGAAGCATAAATCTCTGCAGGGCTCACCTGTTTCAAAACTTGATTAGCAGCCCAACTTGAACCATGGACACCATTTTGAGCATTTGGAAAGCCAATGCTATTGCCATTGGGCTGACCATGGCCGTGGCCTACCCAAGGCCTCTCCTCCATCTTCCGAATGGCAAGTTTCTCCCGAAATTGGGGACGAACAGGGTTAGCAGAGCTCAAATCCTGACCAAAAATCTTTGTAACTCCCTCAACTTTCTCCCCAACTGTCAACCCAGAAAAGATTGCATTATTGTCCTTCTTCTCATTCACCACAACAGGCAATGGCGGAAGTGGTGTAACCTGATGATACGATGATTGTGTCGAAAACACCGATCTTATGGCATGCAACAATTCTAAACTCTCTCCTACAATTCTCACAGAACCCAATTCCACCACTCCAGTATCAGTAGGAACCAAAACTATAGTCTGAATTCCAGCGGATTTTGCCAAAAATGATCTCACACAGTAATCAGAATTCAATTTCAGAACATCACATAGCCACAAATGCTTCCCAGAAGCAAGACACTTACCAGGACCGCCATGGCCACGAGGGAAGGAGAAATACATGGAAGCCAGAAAGAACATTTCTGTATCAGTAACCCTATCTAATCCAAATGCGTAATTTTCCTCGTCTGAACCCCCAAATATTGTGTGAAGTTTTTGAAGCACTCCTTTCCTCATCTTCTGTTGAATCTCATCTTTTTCCAAGCGAAGACTGAAAAGTCCTCTAACTCCACCTTCTTCTTCTTCACCTTCTTTGGGTTCTCTGCAACAACCATCTCCCCAACCCAGAACCCAATCTCCGGATTTCTTCGACTGCGAAATCTGCCAAAAAATCGCATAGTTCCAGCTGAAATTCGATTGGTCAGGACGCTCCACGAGATCCGATAGCTTGTTCTGTAAATTCTCATCACTACTGACTGCCATTAACAGATTCTCGTTCAAAACAGAGTTCGTGATCAAATAATCGAAGGCTTGTTTACCCAGAACCGTTGAAACCATGGCTTTTTCCTCATCATTCCACAGCCCACCTCCTAAACCCAACTCCAACTTCATATCGAATCTCCAAAACAAAACCACACCAAATAAAGAAACAATTTCAAATTCTCAAATCATCAAACCCTCGTTAAATCTCAACTCATCTACACCGGCTTCAATCCCATACAACTATATCCACATCCAGAGACCACAACCTCGTATACTCTAATTCTTTTTTCAGATCTCACAAGTTCTCTATCTTCGGATTCCACAATAGCCAAGCAAAAAATTAAAAGGATAGCGAACAATCCCCCCAAAAAAAAATCAAATCTAGACGGCTAGATGATTTGACGAAACTACGACTGGTGAAGATAACAGAGCGATCACCATAATCTGAAGAAGAAGAAGAAAAGACATTCGGTGAAAACTTGAATAGTTGAAGGAAGAAAAAAATAGTGTGATGAAAAAGAAACAATCAGGTGAATGAATCACACATCAAAATGCAAAGTGAAGAAGAAGGTGTAGTGTGTGAAAACTGAAGAGAAATGAAAGAGAGAGAAGAGAGAAGAGAGAGAGAAAGACGAAACCTGCGTGCTTTTCTCTCTCTAAGTTGTAACTGCAAGCAACAAACTATGGTTAGGTGAAAGTGAGGTTAATATTTAACTAGAGTTAAGAGAAGCTAGTCGGCAAGGATTTGTGTTACTTGTAGATTTGCTATCTTCACACAAACAATACAAAACACCTGATAAATATTAATTGTAACCCACGCGCTCACGTGTTTTTTATTTTCAATTTTCTCTTGAAAAGATAAAAAGATTATGTTAACTTTGTTCGTTGTTACCCAAAAAAAACAAATTATGTTAACTCTTTTTTATTTCTAAATATCCAGTCATCTTTTTATTTTGACCAAAACCCCAAATTGATCCTTTATGTATAGAGAGAATATTAAATTCGTCTCTTATGTTTTGTTTATTTTAGATTGGTCTTATCTGTTTTCATAATTTTTTAAATTGGTCACAGATCTATTTTTGAAAAACAATTTAAATCTCATTTACTAACGATTTCAATTGAACAAAAAAGAACTTTGGACCAATTTGAGAAATTGTAAAAATATATAAGACCAATATGAAACATATTTAAGGTTTTGGCCTTTTATTTTTAAACTTCGAATTTTATAAATTTGATCAAGTTTGCAAAAAGTTCTACCGTCAATCTCACTTAACCTAAATATATGAGACTATTTTTGTATCTGAGGGCGATTATTTGATTTTCGAAAAAATTTTCTTAAAACATTTGAGGGCGATTATTTGAGTAAGATTTCATTGAGGATTGGGGTTTTTGGATGAGTTCTTGAGTTTCTCGGCGATTTCCAGCGAGTTTGAAGCATTTTCCTGTGGGTTTTAAATTTTCTACGTTTTCAGTTTTGGTCCCTCTGTCATTTGCTTTAATTTGTGTTGTTTTTGCATTTCTATTCCATTTCATGAAGAATTCATGGATTAGGGATCAAGATGTAAGGTTTGAAGATCTTCAGGGATGCTCTTTCAATTTCATTTTGATAGTCAGGGACTAAAATGAAAGGGATTTGAAATTTTTAGGACTAAACTGTAATTTAAAATGGACGGAGGACTAACAGTGGGAGGTTTTCAAAACATATGTGACCAAAAGTGAGACAAAAAAGATATAGGACTAATTTGAGACCTGGAGCAAAAATACAGGACCAAATTCGAGATTAAAAAAGATATATGACTGATTTGGGACAACAAAGTTACACAATCAAATTCGCAATTTGGACTAAAAATTATATTCCCATGTAATTATTAATTATTTCAGTTAACTTAAAATGAATATTTATATAATAAATTTGAATATTAAAGACTAAAATTTAAATATTTATAAAATATAATAACCTAATTAAAAAATAGATCGTAATAATTCAAATAAATATTAAGTAAATTATACCGACCAATAATTATTTTTTCGAAAATAAAAGCAAAATACTACATCTACGTGTGAGTCGCATGATGAAAGTGTTATTAATTTTCAAGGTGCGTGTGAAACGTGAATTGATTAAATGCATCCAAAGAATTAAAATGTACCGATGTTGTTTAAATGTCGATTGTTCTTTTTTTCTTTTCATTTTTTGACCGAAAAATATCAAGTGTTCCACACATGCTGTTTTTAACATTATTATTTATTAGTGGTGTTACACTTATGCTATACAATAACTAAAGGCCAAAATGCACAAAACTTCCATGAGCTTTTGGGTCATGTGCAGTTTACCCCCTAGAACTTTGAAATTGCATAAAATACTTCCTTAAAATTTTCATTTTGTGTGAGGGACCCCTTTTGTTAAACCTCAGTTAAGCCACTTAACAAAAATCCAAATCAGCATCCAAGTGACAAAAATTAATTCCTGTTATAAAATATAAAAAATAAGGATATTCAAAGTAGAGAGAAAAATAGAAGGAGAGAGTGATTCTTTCATTCTACTGATATTATCAACTTTACATCAACACCTAAAGCTTCTATTTATAGGCTAAAGGATATAAAAAGGAGGATGTGTCTAATTCAATACAAATAATGAAGGGATAGACCCAAATTAATGTACACGGGAAACTAAAGATGATAAATACGATTCCAGAGAAAACTTCAAATTTCTATACATGGAGAATATCAAAAGTCCATTGTGGATATTCACAAACATTATTATTCATAACACTCCCCCTTGAATATTCACAATTTATTGATACAAATTACAAGCTGCCTCATTAAAAACCTTGCCAGGAAAACTCCGTGGGACAAAACCATGGCGAAGGGAAAAAGAGTACAGCGCGTATCTCCCTCTCATCATAACATCACCAAGTATCTTTTAATTGACGCATTCCAATTTGATAAACCAATTTCTCAAATGCTGCAATTGGCAATGCCTCCATAAAAATCTGTTAAATTATCATTTGACCGAACTTGTTGAACTTCTATGTCGTTTTGCTATACATGTCATATTATCTTAATACAATAAGGTTGACACATTTTCCTGCAAAAACAAATTACACATCTTCTAGATGTGTTGAATTAGTAGTCTCAACTAAACACATTATTGATTTGCTTTATGCATTGTCTCTGAAGATCATATAATAAGCTAGCATCTACATCATCAAGGAATGTTGAACTAAATTTATTTAAATAAAATAAACCTCTATCTTTAAAATATTTTTCATTCATTTTCAATGTCTTTTGATTAATGAAAAACTATATCTCGCTAGCATGTGTACCAAAAACATTAATCCTCTTATAATATTAAGATATGGTACTACAGGACCAAAGAATTTACTTCATTTGAGGTTAAAAGGATACTTGATCACTTCAAATGATTTATCTAACCATCATGGATGCACCTAGACCATGCACCTTATCCATGTGGAACTATCTCAATACACTTTTTACATAATATGAGTAATAATCTCACTATTATAATTTATTTAATCTGTAAGATGAGACAAAATTTTATCTTTGTAAAATCTTTCTTGCAAAACTATCAATATATTACTATGTTTTGAACTCTTTAGGAAATCCAACAATAATAAATATACACAGTTTGATATCTTTTAAAAAAAATATTTCTTGAGATAACTGTACCACATATGTCCATTTTTTTTTTCAAACTCATGTAGGATTTTATTCATCTTTATTGAACAAGACATCTGGCATGCTTCCTATAATCCTTCAGGGATTTTCGTATAAATTTCATTGTTCAATAAACCATATGAATGGACTATAACCATACTCATTACATGCATATCAAGTTTTTTATACAATGTCAGACTACTAAAATATTTGAAGGGGGTCCCATCCATCTTCGGGATTGCATCCATCTCCAGAGAATATGTCTTTACATATTCAATGTGAGACCTTTGAGTTTTTATCTTACGACTTTATCCGTTCATTTTCATTACGATTTTACTCATAAACTCATTTGTACCCCACTAACTTCACACCTTCAAATATTTGGACATCAAAGCCTTTTATAAACAGCCAGATCATATATTCAAAAATAATTGCATCCACCACGGGAGAATTAAACTCCTTAAAATAAATTTCTAATCTTTGTATGTCAAAATTTCAATTTGCTCGTTTCTTTTTGCACAAAGACTTATTTATATTTAACTGGTTGTACACCATCATGCTGGTTGTACACCATTATGTTGTTGGGAATTGTAGGCGCCTAACGCAGCGGAAGCAAAAATAAAATTAAAACAAAACACGCTAGGTCCTAAAATTCCCGAACGGATCCGCTAGTAGAATTTAAAACTTTTATAGATAGTGGTATACCTCACGAGTTTCAATCGATTGGTTNGGCACAATCTCCAACATATGTCTATGGACTTCAAGTCCAAAAATTTCCACATTTCTCGGGTGAGTTTTATTCATCTTGGATCATTTTTTTTCAATTTGGCCAATTTCTAACGTCGACACTCTTCGACGAATTATTATTCATGATCCTCAATTTCTTTATAATTTGTAATTTGTAACGCTACATTATATTTAAATACTTTGTCGACAATATTTTCATATCGGTTCCATACTTTGGCAATAATAAACATATTGAGATCTCATTATTTTCTTCACATTCAGGTACCTGAATCTCTTCCGGAGATTTATCATTCATTATGCCTTCATATATTTCCTCGATTCAACCATCTTTTTCAGATGCTCCTTTTATTTTTTAGGATTTTTATCTCTGGAACCGATTAGTCCCTTCAGGGACTTCAATATATATTGGAGCATTTTCAGCTGGAAAATCTGTCTTTATCATTTCTACGAGCAAGTGAATGCAGTTTGCAATTTATTTACAATATTCTTCAAATAAATATTCTTTGAACTTGAAGTTCACATGAGGATCAATCGATTATAATAACCATGCATTTCTTGTAATTCATTTTTTCAGCTATTTTCTTTCTCCCTCTAATGCTGAAAAATTAATTTCAATGACAAATCATGTCATGAACTATCTCCCTTCAGGAGGTTAAGATATTAAATAATTTAACAGGATTCATACCCAATTTATATTCTCAATTTTTGTTGGGGCCAATTTTGATTCACATGGTGGAGCAATATGAATCCAGCACCCAAAGAATTCTTAAATGAGAAATATTCGGCTCCTGTCCCAAAGCCAATAGCATAGGGGAGAATTTAGATACGTTATTAATTTAATGCGTTTTTGTGTTGCATCATATAAAATGATATGTTCTCTTCAGATATTTAATTATTCAACAAGACCATTTACCGTGTGGACATAAACAACATGATGTACCACATGTATCCCAACTAGCATATAATAGCTCTTTAAAACTTGGGATTTAAATTCACCAACATTATCAAATTTTCTTGATGGAATAATCCAAAATTTGAGCTCAATCATTTTATTTGAACAAAGTGGATCGACATGTCCACAAGGTGGCACTTCAGGTCCACAATTTTTTTATGAACGCGTTCAAGAATTCCAAGGGATCCAATCCCAACTTTTGCTGGTAATGGTCTTAAAACCAATTTTCTTTCAGAACATGCAACATAAGAACTCATTATATACAATAAACCTTTGGTTCTGTAATAGACATTAATTTGAGTTCGCATTATTCGTGAACCGGGATGGTCTAACCGGTCATACAAAATTATTAACGTATTCTTTAAATTAATGAACTTCTGGTTCATTATTCCTTTAAACTAATGAACCGCTAGATCATTACAACATATGTCAAGGAACTTCTGGTTCATTACAACACATGTTTTAATTGTACTAATACAAATATAGTACAAGTTGGATGGCTCTTCTGGAGCATACGATCACATGTCCAATATTATATTTCTTTTTTCTTCCATCATATTTTACTTTCCTTTAGGAAAGCGTGATATAATTCAACAAGATATTTGATCGTATGACGTACAATATGATAGATACATGATTTATACTCAAACAAGAGATCATACAAAGATAGATGAAAAGGCTGAAAGAAATAAAGTAATACATTATTAACATATAAATTGTTAACCAAATGAAAAATGATAATAGAATATATATATACATATATATAATTCAAAGAAATAAAGGAGATAAATAAAATAAAGGCCAAAGTCTTATTTTGGTCCCCCAGTTATGCTCAGTGTTCCAAATTGGTCCCCGAGTTATTTTTCGTTCCATATTGGTCGTCCCCACTTATACAAAATTTGGCAAAGTTGGTCCTCTAACAGTTTCCATCCATTTTTTTGTTAAAATAAAAGATAAAATTAATTTTTAACTCCTAAAAATTTAAATTGTTTGCATTAAGGACCTTTTTCTTTATAATAGAACAAAAATGTAAGAAAGAACAAACAACTTGAGATTTTAGTTTATTTCCAAAAAAAATCTCTCTCTCTCTCTCTCTCTCTCTCTCTCTCTCTCTCTCTCTCTCTCTCTCTCTCTCTCTCTCTCTCTCTC
>QANZ01011454.1:18410-68590 GCA_003254925.1 Chamaecrista fasciculata
CCTTCTTCTCCGCTCAAATTCCACCACCATCCATGGACACGACCTCACCACTTCTCGGTCACTCCATCTCCGACCACCTCCTCCTCAGCCGCCGCTTCATCCACCGCATTCCGCCGCCTTTGCGAACCGCCACAAGGTTATAATTGAATTTTAAAAAAAAATCTCTCTCTCTCTCTCTCTCAAGCTATTTCCAGACCAACGCGGCCACTGTTCTTACAAAATCGACACCGTTTGCGTGCTCGTCGCTGGCGTCGGCGTTGCCATTAATCTCGATGAATTACCCCTCAATCTATTTCCTGACGAATGTGGCCCGTGTTCTTGGGTGTTCATCGCCGACTCCGCTATTAATCTCGCCATTTGTGTGTAACCCATGGAGGGACTTACTGACTCATGTACACCATTTGTGTCTCCATCGCCAGCGCTGAGTTACCATTGAAGCTACTTCCTGAGAAATACAGGCTCCATTTATGCAAGAATGTCGTCGGCGCTTGACGTAATCTGATTCCTGAGAAATTCGGGCCGATACCCATTGTTCCAGGGAACCAAAATGCATCATATTAACCACAACCTTTAACATTAAATCCGAATACCCATTTGGATTCAAGTCTCAAAAATCGCAGCTTTGAGCTTTTGGATTTCAGATTTCAGATGAGAGAGAGGGGGGTTGTTTTTTTGCGTGAAATAAATTAATACCCAAAATTATTTCTTCTTTCTTACATTTTGGTTCTATTATAGAGAAAAATGTCCTTAATGCAAAAAAATTTAAACTTTTAGGAGTTAAAAATCAATTTTATCTTTTTTTTAACGGAAAAATGGATGGAATTTGTTAGAGGGACCAACTTTGTCAAGTTTTGCATAACTGGGGGACCAAT
This sequence comes from Chamaecrista fasciculata, assembly GCA_003254925.1. NCBI lineage: Eukaryota > Viridiplantae > Streptophyta > Magnoliopsida > Fabales > Fabaceae > Chamaecrista > Chamaecrista fasciculata. The sequence continues at coordinate 19,283 of QANZ01011454.1, forward strand.
ATGGAACGAAAAATAACTGGGGGACCAATTTGGAACACTGAGCATAACTGGGGGACCAAAAAGAACTTTGGCCTAAAATAAATAAAAGGATTTAGTTCTTCAGGAACTATCTCAGATTTGGTTCTTCAAAAACTATCTCATATTCAGTTCTTCAGGAACCATATCATAGTTAGTTCTTCAGGAACTATCTCGTATTCATTGAGATAACAAGATGTAAGAACTCATTCATATCATATACTGAAATTTTCCTTGAGTTTATTGATATCATACTTTAATAGTATCCGAATTCCAAACCACTACAGGGTTATGTCAAGAAATATAATCTTGTTAATATGAGAATCTCACTCTTCTAGAGTATATATTATTACTCTTTCAAAGTATCTTTGTGAGATTTTTCAATTCTATTTCTTTTAGAAAAAATTAATTATTATTAGAATAAATGTACTGTGAACGATAGGTTCATTTTTCAAATTAAATCAATGACAATCTCATTTAATAATTGACATATGGTCACTCTCGTCTCTTCTGGAGACGCAATATCAATATATTAAACACTGTCTCTATAAGAGACTCAATCTCTATAATTTTGATATATCAAACACTTCACAAGATTAATTGTGATCACATAACAAATCTTAAAATTCATCAATCAATCAACATCTAAAATAAAATATATATTTTGATATAGGCCTTCAGGTCTATCAAATATTTAGATTGATGTTAGTCTTCAGAACTATTAACAAATATTTTTTTAACAACACTGTAATTGTTATTAGCAATTGGTCAAAATATATTTATATTTTTATTTGACTATTAGCCTTCATGGCTGATATAACACAACTGCAATAGCCAAATTATTGCTTTCAAGGCATTATAAGATCTTTTCAATAGTCAAACTATTAGCCTTTAGCCTGATATAAGACAGCTTCAATAACCAAAGTCTAAGCCTCCGGGGCTGATATTAGACAGCTTTAATATCCTAAGTTTATTAGCCTTCGAGGCTGATATTAGACAGTTTCATTAGCCAAAGTCTATTAGCCGTCAAGGGTGATATTATACAGCTTCAATAGCCAAAGAACCAAACTATTGCCCTTGATAAATTATCAACATGTGCAATAACCTTTCAATGCACTAATCTTTGACAAGAATACAATAATTGAATCGAAACATAATATGGTTTCAGGCCATCTACTTAAAAATATGAAACTGCAATAACATGTGACTTAGTCACTTTTATTTAATCATATGAAAACTTAATCATATGTAGTTTCAGACTGTACGAAAAATTTCCAAATCGTAAGAAGACAACCACAATAATAAACTTATAGAATATATTATGATAATGATAAACAATTTACCATAAAAGTTTCTTACCGTTAGTAATTCAACAATAAAACTTGAAAAATAATTAACTTACCTCTTTAATTATCCAAAACTGAAAACAGAAGAGATTCGTACTTAGTTACCAAAAACTCAAATTGATAGAGGCTCACGAGCAGATGGCGAAAACTTGAATGGGTAGACTCAGATTCCAAAAGCTCAAATCGGTAGAGGCTCGTGCTGATAATGTGTTATAAAATATAAGAAATAAGGATATTCAAAGTAGAGAGAAAAATAGAAGGAGAGAGTGATTCTTTCATTCTACTGATATCATCAACTTTACATCAACACCTAAAGCCTCTATTTATAGGCTAAAAGATATGAAAGGGGGGATGTGTCTAATTCAATACAAATAATGAAGGGATAGACCGATATTAATGTACACGGGAAACTAAAGATGATAAATACGATTACAGAAAAAACTTCAAACTTCTATACACGGAGAATATCAAAAGTCCATTGTGGATATTCACAAACATTATTATTCATAACAATTCCTAAAAATGCCAAATATTATTAGGATGTCTGTTAAGTGATTTAACTGTGGTTTAACAAAAGTGGATCCTTCACATAAAAAGAAAAATTCAAGAAAGTATTTTATGCAATTTCAAAGTTCTAGGGGGTCAACTGCACATGACCCAAAGTTGAGGGGAGTTTTGTGTATTTTGGCCATAATTAAATTAGTATTTATCACATACGATTACTATTATTTGTATGAAAGATTCAAAATCTACATATACATTAAGGAGATGAAATCAAATGTTACTCTTATAATTTATAGTTTTTTATTCTATTTTATATGAATATAAATTTTTAAGTAATATTTTTAATTAATAAACATATCTAGATATTTAAAATATAATCACATTTGAAGTATAATAAAATTAAACTATCTATTAACTAAAATTTACCTGAATAAAAAAGTCCCCTAACTCAACTCTACGTAAAATAATTTGTACGTAAATGCAAAAAATATAATTATTTCAAATTTAAAACCAGCTAAATCTCAAATATAATAAACATTATAGTATAATTAATCAATATTAAGACATGTTTCATTTTTTAATATACAATTAGTATGATTTGAAGTTTATTTTTATTTTCTTCCTTTAGTTGTTATTAACGGAGTTGATTAAGTTCAGGCCAAAAAAAAAAACGGAGTTAATTAAGAAGTCTCTTAGCTTATAAAAAAGTATAACTCTTCACTATGAAATTACTTTTTTGGATAATATCTCAACAATGTTATATGAGTTATATTTGGTTAATTCATTAAGTAATCTTAAACACTTCTCTATATTTTAGTAATTACCTGATTGAACTTATCATTATTAAATTTTTCTGTACATTTTTTATAACCCTTTTATAAAGATTCATATTTTCTGTTTCTACTCACTTTCTATTCATTATACTTATTTTCTATTTCTTAGATTGTTAAAAGTACACGCTAGTTTATATTATCTTGTCTATTCTTATCATCTAAAGAGTCATATGATAGATTTGGGATTTATCAATTTTAATATTTGTTTTCAATTTCTATTTTAGAATGTATACAAAGTCTTTCTTTCATTTATCATATATATATAAATATGATCAAAGGGTCATTTTGGTCCTAAATACATGCCTCAATGTTCATTTTGGTCCTTTATATTTTAAAATGTTCAAAATGATCCTAATTAAATGCATGCAAAATATTTTATTTTGGTCTTAAATATTGGTAAAATATTTTATTTTGGTCTCAAACAATTAAGTTTGATCATATTTCTCTCGTCTCTCATTTTAAGTTTAAATGACTTGTTAAGAGGAACTTGTAGCTTTGAATTCAGCGAATTCGAATTTGAAACAAGAGATATATGATCAACTTTACTTATTTGAACATGAAACGAGTGATCTACTTTTAGAAACAATTTGACATCGTTTGCTGACGGCTCTAACTGGACAAAGAAAGTACTCTTTAAGAACAATACGTAGCTCTAAACTCATCGCGTTTGAACTTGAAATGAGTCATAATACCTCACAATTTGGGTGTTCGCCAACTTGACCCTTGGACCAGGTCAAGCCTCGTTCCCGTACATCTCGTGGCGGCCCTTGACTTGGTCAAGCCCACGTCACATACACGATGGGCAGTTGGTTGACTTGCGAACACCCACTCTCCCATGATGGCCATGCTCCACTTTTTTCGGATTCCCACTTTCCCCATCACTGGAGATCATGAGTCTAAACGTGGAGAGCTTCCTCCAATCTTCACTACCCCCCACTAGTTTATAAATACCCTGTATCTCATCAGTTCAATGTTAGCTTATATTCGTTCTCCGAATTCTCTCACTCTCACATCAAATCTTCTCTAACTTGATCGTCGGAGTATCCTTCACAAGGCCGACCCCCCTATGAAGTCTTTTACAGGTCACTTCTTATTTGATTGCTCTAGTAGCCCCCTCGATTTAATTTAAACTAGGTAAGCATTGGTTTATTTCTAGTTTATCAAGTTATATTCAATAGTTTGAGACCAAAATGAAACATTTTACTAATATTTAGAATCAATTTAAATATTTTGAAATATAATGGATCAAAATAAACATTAAAACATACATTTATGACCAAAATAACCCTTTAACAAAAAAATGTTTTCATTGATTATATTAATTTTCTTCCACAGTTCCACGCATGAGCATGCATGATGCATCTTTCTCTTCCATTCACATGTTTTTGTCACTAACGTAGGAGGACAATTGAAAATGATGAGTCCAAGAAAGTAAAAGATATATATGGATTTGACAAATTAAAATGCATGGTTTGATTTTTGGTTTGCAAAATTGGAAACCTTAATCCTTATTGTACACGTTTAAATAGATAATTGACCACATTTTATCCCAAAATTTGAGGATAGCATTGCCTATAATCTAATAATGAAATCTAACGCATATATATAGTATAGGATTTAATAATAAAATCAAACAGAATTAAACTATAATCTTTAATTTTAATATCGACAAATAAATACAATCGGTCACAATAACACAACTTTATTTCCACATGTTGTGATCTCTCTGATCGACCTCAGAACAATAAAAGCAAATTAAAGATCACATGGGAGAGAATCTCGTGATGTCCACGTGACTTATATACTCACGGTTCAAGTCCCGTGGATAATTAAATACACTTTTCCAATTAAAATGTAAAAAAAAAAAAATTTAAGATCTCAAATGATAAATAACATTACTCTAACATTTTGAAAAAAATGTTTTCAAAGCAAATTACATTATTTTCCAAGAACGACTAGTAAAAATTTGTAAAATCACACACACACATATGAATATTATATATAATTCTCATACAAAATATCGTAGATTATATAGAAGGTTCATATAATTTGTTATTTAGTTTTACTGTAAAGTGTAAATAATATTATCAAATCTTATGTTGTATAAAAATATCAAGCAAGCCAACGAATTTAAAAACATTAAAACAATAAGCATTAAGTTAAGAACATTAAAACAATATGCATTAACATTATTTGACTCAATCTTACCTTTTCAGTTTCTACTGCCAGCGTGGTGCAGTTGGAGGGAGGAGCACGTGAAGCGCATTGAATCACTATATTTTTTTCAAAGAATAATATTTACTTTTTTTAATTCAAAAGGCTATTTTTAGCTAAATTTTATTTTTTGGGCATGAGCTATTTTTAGCTAAATTATACATGAATTCATAGCTTTATATTTTTATTAGAAAATGTATTAATTTTCTCCATAAACTTTACATTAATTGTTAATTTGTCCCCAATCTTTTTTTGTTGCCAATTTCGTCCATAATGTTTTATATTTTGGTCAAATTTGTCCTTTGACTAAATTCTTTCAATAAATTAACAAGAGTGTGTATTCTATTTTTTAATTTCAATTAGGATTTGAGTTTTTTTATTTCAATCAATTTTACGTTACATATTATTAGCTACGTAGGTTCTATTGTTAATATTTGGTTAAAGTAAGAGCAAAGGATAAAATTGACAAAAATGTAAAACATCAGAGACAAAATTAACTATAAAAAAATATTGAGAACAAAATTGACAATTGATGTAAAGTTTGGAGATGCAATTAGTGTTTTTGCCGTTTTTTTCCTAATAGATACATGGATTTAGGGGTGTTTAAGAGTTGAGTTTAGGATGAGTTAATTCGAGTTTACTATTTTAGTTGACGAGTTGGATTAGGTTGAATTAAAAAAAATAATTAAATTAACTCAAACTAATAGTAGCAGGTTGGTTTGGTTTGGGTTGACAAGTTGACCCATACTATTCTTTATTTTTAATATTTTTTTTCAATTTGGTCCCTCTTAATTTTTTTCCTCAATTTGGTCATTAACAATTTATTTTTTAGGGACTAAATTGATAATAAAAATTTATGAAATTTCCAAATTTTAAGAATAATATTATTTTAAATATCAAAATGTAAGTTTAACTGAATAGAAAAATATTTTTTTTATTTTAACGAGCCAAAAAGTTGAATAGAACGGAGCGTATTCAAAATCATAAAACCGGCAACCCAACTAAAATTCTAGCATGCTCAGATTTTTGAACTCAAATTAATAATTAACAGGTTTATCCAACTCGCTGAATACACCTAGATTGATTACTCTATGTATAAGTACGTTGAAGGTTGCACGAAGAGGGCCGGAGATTACGCACCTTATGTTCGCCGATGATACTCTTCTCTGTTTTAAAGCCTCCCAAGAGGCTTGTATGAACATCAAGGATATCCTCACTCGCTATTGTGCCATCTCCGGACAACAAATCAACTTCTCCAAATCTGCTGCAATCTTTAGCCCCAATACTCCCAGGGTCTTCAAAAAGTTTTTTGCCAAAGCCTTGGATGTTACGACTTCTAACACCTTAGGCAAATACTTGGGGGTCTTTGTGGATGGGAAAAACTGCATAAAAAGAAATGGTCAAGACCTTCTTGACAAGCTTGACAGACGTCTCGCGGGTTGGAAATCTCGCCTCCTTTCCCAAGCTGGTCGGGCAACCCTCATTAACTCTGTCCTACTCGCTGATCCTGTTTATAAAATGTCTTCTTTCCAACTCCAGTCAAACCATCTCAGAAAACTGGAAAGCTCAGCTATCAATTTTTTCTGGGGTACTAAAGGCGAAAAGAAGCGTATTCATTTGCTTCCAAAATGTCAACTGAGGCTCCCCAAGTCCCGTGGTGGCCTGGGTGTTCGATCCCCAAGCCTGATGAACAAGGCCCTCCTATCCAAACAAGTCTGGCGGATCATTGACTCTCCAAACACTTTGTTTAGTGGCTGGATTCAGAACAAGTATCTTATCAACAACTCTGACCTCAATTTTCGCAAGACTTCCCTTGATTCCATATGCTGGAAAGGTATCGCCAAAAATACCAATCTGATCACCAACTCTCTGATATGGCGTATTGGCTCTGGGGATCATATTGATATCACAAGCTCTTTTTGGCCTTTCCCCTGGAACGGTGAGAGAAACACCTTCTTTGTTAAAGATCTGATTGATCCTGACAACAACTCCTGGAACCATATTGTTTTAGAGGATCTGTACCCGTGGCATCTTCTTTCTCAAATCAAAGGTATCCCCATTCCCATTTCTCAAGAACCTGATAGGCTTCTCTGGTCCGACCATCCTGAGGGTATTTACACGGTCTCTAAAGGTTACAATAAACTCCTCTCAGATTCTCAAGTTGTTCATTCCCTTGTAACTCCTGTTCCCTGGACTGTGCTCTGGAAGATTAAACTCCCAAATCGCATACTCGTGTTCATTTGGAAGCTGCTTCACAATGCTCTTCCTTGTGGGGATACCCTTGTGGATCATCATGTCCCTCTAAATTCTTCTTGTCCCCACTGCTCTGGCTGTAATGAATCCTTAAAGCATCTTTTCCTTGACTGCCAATTTGCCCGTGCTATTTGGTTTGGCATTGACCTCTCCCTCAGGTCACACTTGGTCTTCGTCTCGGACTTTCCGTCTTGGCTGGCAACACAGCTGTCTTCCCTCTCCCATCTTGATGATGGACTCACAATCCTAAAATGGATCTTCATCACGCTTGATACAATTTGGCAGGCCAGGAATTCCAAAATGTGGAACAACTCTTCTACGTCTCCAACTGAGGCCATCGGCAAGATCAAATGTCGTTTCAAAGCCTATGATCAAGCCTTCTCTGAAGCCGCAAATGATACCTCATCTACTCTTCCACCTGCACCTACCATCGCCACTCCACGCATCAACCATATTCCCCCTGGTAACTCGTGTTTAATCAATTGGAGTAAGAAGGAGCAACACAACTTTTGTCTTGCTGGTATCTTCATCGAAGGCGAACATGTTTGTTGGGCGGGCATGAAATTCCCCAAAAGCATTAAAAATCTTCAAGGCTGCATTCTATTCATTAGAGATCTTCTTCAAGCCTGTAACAATTGGTTCTCCTCGGAACTTCTTCTGGCAGTTCCTTCTTCTACCCTGATCCCCAAGCTGCGCCTCAACAACTCGCCGTCCACCATGGGCCTTTTGTGCAGGGACATTTGTGGGCTTGTGGCCCATCTTGACATGACTCTCTGCCACTGTTCTGTTGATCTTTTTTCTTTAGTTCACTGTCCTATCCTTAACTTTCATTCCAATTGTAAACTCTGTTTCTTTTAATCTATCTTTGTTCTTTACCAAAAAAAAAAAAGTACGTTGAAGGGTTCCAAAGTCATTTCCTATTAAATAATTAATATTGGGGATTTATGTAAAACTGATTATAACATATTTGATGTGACATTTCTATGCTTGATATTAAGAAATTGAACGGTCCATACTTATTAGTATTCTGTATGAGGAGAAATTTTGAAAATTACAAAAGTTATTGTAGGGAGAATTAGTTTTTTTTTTTTTGTATTATTCTAATCTAAATTTATATTTTACTTTTCACAGATAGTATTGTCATTTTTTAGTAATTATCCACATATCTTAAAAAATAATCTAATAATTTCGTATGAATTTTAGTTGGTAACGTGTTTGGCGTGTGGGTTTCAATTTCTAAGACAATGAAAAATTGAAAACGCTACCTTTCACTGTGAATGTTGAATGTTGTGTGGGGTCCACCTGATTATGTGACACCGCTTTTCTTTTTCTTAGCATTGTCGTCTAGTCTACTTATCTAGTTGTCTTCTGGGCAATTGCATGTTCTATATCTTCATTTTCAATATTTTTTTGTAAAGTTTGAAAAAAAGGAAGTGAAAGAATATAAAGAATTCTTACCTCTCATGTAACATTGAGACAACAATATTAATATTCAATTAAAAATGTATTAAATTAATAATTTAATTAATATATAGTTTAACATATAGTTATTAGTAGGGGTGTTCAGTGATTCAGGCCACCCGCGAACCTGCCAAAATCAATCCAACCCGCAGGTTTGGGTTGGTTTGGTTTGGCTAATGGGTTGGTTTGGTTTGAAAATTTTTAACCTGTAGTGATTTGGGTTGGGCTGTGAGTTTCAGAATTTCGAGTCCGCTCAACCCAACCCAACCCAACCCGCCAGCCCACCATTTATATATTTTTATTTTTTATTTAAATATATACATAAATAAATAATAATTAATATAATACAAATAAATGACTCTTGAGTTATTATTCCTTTTTACATTTAACACTACGTAAAATGACTTCACCTTCAATTAATCTTTTTTTGTCAATCATTTAATTAATCAATTTAATCTCTTTAATTTTTATCAATTTCACTTTTTTATCGAGAAGAGTAGAATTATGATTTTTACAATTTTACTTGCTAAGTTCTACTAGGGTCGTGAGTGTTTCTATCTTTCTCTATTATTAACTTCACTTTATTTAGATGAGTATATATGACTTTCAATCATATTACATTATTATTGAATTATAATAATAAGAAATCTTTTTCATCAAAATTCAATACAAAATAATTACATGATTAAAAATAATTGTAGAGTCAAGTATATATATTTTTTAAAACAATATTTGTAAATTGGAATAGACTAGCCTGTCAACCAGCCCAACCCAACCCACCGTTGTTTGGTTTGGTTTGATTTGGGCTAAATTTTTTTTTTCTCAAAACCCAATTCAAACCAACTCGCGTCTAAAAAGTTTCAGCTCAAATTAACCCGCCTTAAACCCAGCCAATCTAACCCACGAACACCCAGTTATTAGAATCAAGCCATATATATAGCATTCAGCACTCTTATATGTATAATTATATTTAATAGAAAAAAGCATTACTTTTTTAAAAAAATTATCCACTTATTTGTTATGATATATATAGAAAAGAAATTGTCTATTTTAATATTTCAAATTAAAATTAAAGATAAAAACCAAGGTGAATCGTATTTTGGAGAAAAAATTATAACTAAAATAAAATTAGTCTTATGATTTCAAGAATAAGAGTAAAATGACTATTTAACATTTTAACCTAATATTTAAATAAAGAGACGAAAGGTTATAAGTTTAACTTATTTTATTAATTTCATAATATACCCCTAGTAAAAATCAATATATAGAAATTAGACTTGTTGGTGTTAGTGATTTGTTTATTGGGCCTATCCCATTGGATTGATCTATTCACGAAATTACATGGTCGATTTGAGAAGCAGATCGATTGGTCCACATTAGTAATTCATAAAGAATTATGGCCAAAGTTTACTTTTGGTCCCATAACTTTTACTCAGGTCTCAATTTGGTCTCATAACTTTTTTCGTTGCACTTTTGGTCCCTTATCTTTTGCTCAGGTTGCAAATTTGGTCTCGTGTTACACTTTTGATCCCATATCTTTAGGTCAAATTACAAAATTGGTCTCATATCGTTTAGTCAAGTTGCAAAATTAGTTTAATATCTTTGGATCAAGGGCAGAATTGGTCCCATATGTTTGAGTCAGATGGGATTGATGATGTGAAACTTTTTACAAATATATGAGACCAATTCTGGAACTTGACCAAAAGATATAGGATCAAAAGTGATACGAGGCCAAATCTGCAACCTTTTGCAAAGATATGAGACCAAAAGTGCAACAAAAAATGTTATGGGACCAAATTGACACCTGAGCGATAGTTATAGGAACAAAAGTGTATTTTGACCAAGAATTATTACATTTTATGTTGAAAGGACGAGACCAAATATGAAGCTCCAAAACCCTAATTTGTTACATCCAATGAAAGGAAAAACCCAAAAATAAAGGGATAGAAGATATGTTGTCTACTCTAACGTAGCAATAACCCAACATCACCTTCAAATGTCGATTTCATTAAGGAATGAGTATTGAATTGCGACTTACTTTTTTTCATATGAACATAAGGTTTTTTTATCTATATGTTTTGCAAAGTAAAGGTTATAATTCTTGTTCAAGTTGGGATGTTCTATGACGAAGATAAAGCTTAGTTAATAAGTGTGTCTCCACTAAGGCCCAGTTCGTTTTTGTTTTGATTATAATCATAATAAACATGTTCGTTTACGTTTTTTTCCTGATTCAATTATAATCATGATTTTTAAATAATCAAACACACTCAATTGCACTTATATCCCTATACATAAACCTATAATTACCTATACTCTAATACATTCAATCCCCAATCACAAAGGGCAAAATAGTCATTTACTTTAAAATTGGGTCAATTTGTAAATATCCATTTTTGTGTTTGGGCTAGTTTGTAATTATTCATTTTTGTGTTGGGCTAAATTGTTATTTTGCCAAAATAATTTATTATTGAAATTAATAATCTCTCCCATCTTCTTCCTCCCGCAGTTCATCTTCTTCCTCCTGCAGTTCATCTTCTTCCTCCCGCAGTTCACAGACCACCGTTTCTATTTGCTCGAAACCCCAAAATCCCAAAAAGAATTTGAACCATTTTCGATCTTTGTGAGTATGCTTTCAGTTATGTCCAGATCGAAACCCCAGTTTGCGCCAGATCATTGTGACAGATTTCCAGATCATTTATGCTTTCAGTTATGCTGGAAATCGGATTTATGCTGGAAATCGTCTTTTCCCCGTTTTTTCTTCTTTTTGGGATTTTGGGGTTTCGAGGCGCAAACTGAGAAGAAAAAACGGGGAAAAGAAAAAACCATTTTCGATCTTTGTGACAGATCCAGATCATTTACTCGGCCTCAGCTGGAAATCGAAAACCACCGCAGTTCACAAAGACGAAATGTTCAAATTATCACCGCCCCCACTCTTGCCGTCGAACCCCTCTGTACTTTAATTGCTTAGTTCTCTGTTTCGAAGAAGACGCATTCATCAATAAATCCGAACACTTCTGGATTCTAATTTCATTCATCAATATATCATCAATAAATCCGAACACTTCTGGATTCTAATCCGAACACTTCGCATTATTGTTATTCTAATTTCGTTCACTATCTTCAAAAGGGTTGGATCCACTTTGATTTGGCTGGAGCAAGACGAGAGAGAGGGAGAGTGACGAGAGATGAGAGAGGGAGAGTGACGAGAGATGAGAGGGATTAAGCACAAATAAGCTAAATTTGATTGTTTTTTCGGGTCCGCATGTTGTTTTAACATTCTCTCTCATCTGCTGCGAATCGGTGCACCGATTTCTTCGCTGGTGCACCGAATGTCGAGCAACAAGAAGACATTTTAGTCCTTTTTGGTGCACCATTTCGTAGGCAAAAATGAAACGGTGCACCGATTTGGATAATCATCCCCCCACTTGCACACAAAAATAATCAAGGTTTCACGCTTTTCAAGGCAAACAGTAACATTTTTTATTTTTTTCCAAACAACAATCACATCAAAACACACTTTTATTATAATCAAATCACATCTTACTTTTTCCAACTTTTTCTTCCATTTATACCCCTATACAATTTATCAATTTCCTTATTTTTTATCCACCTACCACAATCATTACATACCTATTTTAATAATTTCACACCAAATAATCAACAATCATTCAAACACCACTACAAAAATAATCAACTTTGATTATAATCAAACTATGATTATAATCAAAACAAATTTTAAAAAAAACGGAAACGAACTGACCCTAAAATTCTGATTTGAGGATTTGACGGCATAAAATGCTTACCACTTCAACTAACTTCTTATTGATAATTATAACTTAGTTTAGATTTTTTTTATATGATAAGAATTAGCAGATAGTTTGAATTTATAAGAGAAATAAATACAAAGTCATTTAAATAATAAGTTTTAATTTAACATTATATATTTATTAGACTAAACCCTTACTATTAAATAAAATATTATAGTTGTTAACAGGGACTCAAAATCCTTCTTCTTTTTTTTTTTCTCAAACTTCATTCAAGTTGAAATATCTAATAACAAAAATTAATTTATCTTTACAAAAATATTTTCAATAAAACTCAAATAAAAGTTTATATCTGGAAAAAATGAAGAGTGCCTACCACTCTAATAATTTGTTTGTCTGAAATGAATAATAAAATTGGAATCCCATGATTTGGATCAATAAGAGAGTTTGGAAAAATAATAAAGTGAAGAACTTTTTTCCATTAAAACAATCAAACTTCGCCACAGATATCTAGAAGAAAAGAAGGACATTAACCAAATAAATCATAGTCTTAATTAAAAGGCATTGCATATTGCATGCATGGTGGGATACTAATTTCAAAACCACATAATGATTGACATGAAAACTGCAATTATAAAAATAATATAAAAGTGTGATAAGATGGTTCATGGGGATCTATTGAAATAGTGGTCATTATCAATCCTCTATCTCCATATATATTTTTTTTTGATCGTGTCTATCTCCATACTCAAAAGCCAATTGGTCAATTAGATGACATTTGTCATTTACAATGACATAGGCCTTTTTATGTCCCTATCAAACCCAAACTAACAACAAAAAAAGCCCATCAAAATTAGCACATAAAGGGAGAAACACTCACTCTAATCCCGTGCAACTTGTGAGCAACACAGTCTCATTAGAAAGTTTTATTGCCTGCTACAGATTTTTTTTAAATGAAATTAATATAATAATAAATTTTGAGTTTTATTTTAGATTAAATCAAGAGTAAACTAACCATCCAGCCATTGAAATATTATTAAATTAATAATTTAATTATTAAAAAATTAAAATAATATATTCTTTAGTTCATCTAAAATTAAAATAATTATTGTTTAATTCATGAAAAGAACTGATAAATATATTGTTTTGGTCTTTTAATGATTAAATTATATACTTTAATATTTTAGAAATTGGATTATCAGTTCAGTGATGTTTTAGAAATTATTAGTTTACTCTTAAATTAATTTATTGGTCTAGAAAATTTATTTATTTTAATTATTATTTGTAATGAAACATTTCCCATCAATTAACACCTAGATCTCGTGGCTCTTGGATGCATATTTTAAGAGATTAATTATTTTTTATTTTCAAAAGTATAATCTCGTTTGCAATTTAATACATATAAAACTCAATAGTATATTTAACCCTCTTTTTTTTTCTTTTTTCTAAAGAATGAGAGATAAAATTATGAAAATTCCCTCTAGTTAGGTTTCAGAAGTGCATGTTTTTCTTTTTCAGACGAGGACAAAATCTCAAAAATATTAACTAGTGAATTCCTTTTTTGAACTAATAGCAATACCTAGTGAATTGAAGAGAGCACAAGTGAGATATATAGTATTTCAATGTTAGTTCATGTGAGATATAAGCAAGTTCCACGTCAAGGATTGTGCAGAAATCGAATTCTATTTTCATATCCTCGCGAACCTTAACTTTCATTCTCACCATTTTCTTCCATTCTCGAACCCCTAATCCTAAAAAATTAGGGATTAGGTATCTGAAAATGGGTCACGTGAGTTGCACATTGTCCTAATTCCGTTAATTTTGGATGGTTAATACCTCATGAGACCTTTTTTTTTTTAACGGAGCAAACCACATGCCCTTATTTGTCACTTTTTAAATCACATGAACCTTTTTTGTAAACCGCGGGTCAAACCACAAGAACCTTATGTATAATTTAACCTTATATTTTTAACATAAAAGTTGTGTTTTTCACATAAAAATACTCATAAATGAAGACAAAGTATATTATGGTGAAATATTTAAGGGGATCCAACCGCTCTGAAATGATAAATTTGGAGGATTTCCACGTTCTGTTTCTTGAAATTACTGTTCAATCTTCTCACAAGAAACTTGCCCCAAGTGTATGGCCTATATTTTGGAGGGTTTCGTTCACTAATAGACTCCTCCAAAGGCTTAACAATGGTGTCACATGCAGGTTTGAAGAAGTAGGGCATGGAAAATCTGCTCTTCTCAGAGTTCACACTCACCCTATGTTCTACACTCACATGCATCATTGCTCCATGCCTGCACAACAAACACTTACATATATAATAATAACACTTCAACTTCAAAGTTATTTCAAGATATGGATTTGGGTTAATGGTCCTAGTAAAAAAAGAAATGATGTTTTAAAAAAGAGAAAACCTATTATTTAGTCACTGAATTTAAACCGAGTCAACTAACTAGTCATTAAATAATCAAAATATACTACTCAGACCTTGAATTATTGCAATTGTCAACAATTTGGTTCTTAGGTCAAATCAAATACCAAAAAGCACAAATTCAATAAAATTCAAGGAACAAATAGTATGACAGAGGCAAGATTGAAATCAACTTCGAGAACCCACACATACCTCGTGTTCCAATCCAAATTGCGTGGAGCTGCCCTCGGAGTGGATGGTTCAAGCTGAATACTGATGGTGCCCTCCGTCGTGTGTCCCTCACGGCAGGATGTGGTGGCTTAATTAGGGACGAAAATGGTTGCTGGGTTGCGGGTTTTTACCGTTTCCTCGGCGACTGCTCAGTCCTCAAGGCTGAATCTTGGGGACTCCTCGAAGGGTTGAGGTTTGCTGCTGATATTGGGGTTAGCTGCATCGAGATTGAAAGCGACTCCTTGGTGCTTGTTAACGCCGTGCGCAGTGGCAATCCCTCAATTTCCGACATCCGAAGCATCTTGACGGAGATTTGGTCCAGTCTTCGTCGCTTCCTTCACTGGTCCATCGAGCATAGATGGAGGGAAACGAATTCGTGCGCCGACTTCCTTGCAAACGTCGCCTGTGATGCTCGTCAGGAGGGGGGTGTACACCGCCTTGCTGCGCCGCCTATAGGTTGTCTCATCTTCTCCACTTCGACAGATATGGCGCTGGGGATAGCAGGCTTATTCGCCCGCCTTGATAGTCTTCGGCCTTGGCTCGTGCTGTGCCTTCTAGCTGCTCGGGTCGCTTTTTTTTGTGTTTTCTTCTTTGTTTTGGCTTTTGGGCTTTTTGTTCCCTTAAGCCCGAATTCTACCAAAAAAAAAATAGTATAAATTTAGTACAAGTTCACGGACATAAACGTTTAAAATTAGTTCAAATTCATGCACCAAATAGTATTAATTTAGTATAAATTCAGAACCAAAAAATATAAAATTAGTTCCGATTCAAGGACCAAATCGTCACTAGGGATCAAATCATGTATTTTGATTATTCAAAAATTGATTAGTTAACTGGATATAAATTCAAAAACCCTACTTAAAATAAACTATTGGTGATACCTGAATGATATCACCAAGGTTGATGATATAAGCATTTGGTATGGGGTTAACTCTGATCCATTCTGCATCTGATTTTCTTTTGACTTCAAGACCTCCAACTTCATTTTGAGCCAGAATTGTTATTGCACCTGCGTCCTTGTGTCCTCCAACGCCAAGAGCCAAATGAGGTGAAGGACATGGTGGATAGTGGATGAAATTTATGGAGCTAGTTTGATTCTTCTCAAAGAACCCATGTAACCTCTTTGCTTCTAACCCTAAGCTCAAAGCTATGAGCTCCAACAACTTGAATGCAAGCTTTTCCATGGCATCCACGTATTCTTGGATCATATCTCTATTCAAATTAAACAATATATATAAACTACAAATTATCCCATAACATTAATTTCACCAAAAGATGAATGGTTAAAACTTCATTTTGGTCCTCAAACTATGGGGTGAGTTTCATTTTAATCTTAAAACTATTTTTTATTCTGTCCTAGTCCTCGAACTTTCCCATTTGTTCCGTTTTAATTCTTTAAATGTGATTTCGTCTTGTTTTAGCTATTATTTCTAGCCTCGACAGTTGAGATGAATCATTTATCTCTCATAGGTGCCATAATAAGTGAGTTGATGATGAAAAATAAAAAAAAAAAATCCGTTTTTAATCACAAATATATAGGAGATAAATTCAGGCAAAAAAAAAAATAGGAGATAAATTTATAGTTATTTTTCTTTGGATGAGAGAAAATTTATCTTTGTTAATTCATTTATTATGAGATATATATGAGAGATAAATATATTTTTTTCATGTCTTTAATTTCCACAATAATAATAATAATAATAATAATAATAATAATAATAATAATAATAATAATAATAATAATAATAATAATAATAATATGTTTCAATGTGGATAATCTTTTGTGTTTTTGAAAACAAGTTTACGTGTAATATATTCTTGAATTCAATGATATACTCTTTCTTTTTATGACAAAAGACCTTCCATAAAAGATTATATGAAATGAAATGAGATGAGATATGATATGATGGAGTACTGAAATGAGATTAATGATAGAGATTGTGCCCTAGGGCCAATAATTTAATATGTATGAAGATATTGATTGACTAATTTATAGATGATAAATTGAGTCGTTATCATAATATTAGCATGTTTACTATGATAACAATCCTTGATTAATTATGTGATAATTATTCTAAACTGTCCCTGGTCGATTATTCACGTGGGAACGTGAATGAACTAAGACCAGCATGACTTCGGTGTATGGAGATACACGCATGAGATGCTTTACGAGAGTCATGGTGCAATTATGTAAGGGGTTACAAGTTGCTGGACCGACCCGGAGAGTCCTGCATGGGTTTTAGTCATGAGGTAACCTCTCCTGTACACCTGTCACGATGCCCTTAGACCTGAGGTCTTGACTATTCCGGCGTTGTAGATGTCGAACTTTGGCCTAGTCCAACGTTGCCCGTAACAGGGTAGCCATACAGGCTAGGTACGAGTTTTGTTGTTTACTGTGCTGAGGAATGTGGTTGACCAAGAAGGAATTTTGTCCCTCATTAAGTTGAGAGATATTTAACTGGGCCCCTCGATGAGTCTGTCCAAGGAATGTGTGGCCACACAGGAAAATGGGACTAACTCAAGGAATCGAGAAAGTTATGGTTTGGATTAAGGATGACTTTCCCGTGCCTTATCCATGACCAAAATATCGTGTGACAATAGGAATTAAGATAAGGTGGTACTAAGGTTAAGTCGTTAATGTTAAAGCGATAACTCACGTGTTTTGGGTAGTCGTGATGGCTTGCTAGAGTCCGCTCTCAACTTGTGAGTCATAGAGATGGCTTGCTGCCAACTTCATGTGAGGCCTGCTGGGTCACACACGAGCAGGATCAAGATACCATAATGGGACACGAATTAGGGTTAATTCGTGAGTCACTTTAGTGACACGATTTAAGACATAGTTGAATGTCTTAGGACATGAAGTCTTGTCTTAAATAATATCTACGTTTATGATATTTAAATTTTTTAGACAAGTTTAAATATATATTGATTGTTAAATAGTTAATTTGATTAATCTATTTACAATTGGATTCTTGTTTAAAATATTAGGGAATAATAAATTGGATAAGCCTCCTAAAAGTTAGGGGATTATTGATTTATTAAATTCTTTAATATTGGACAACAAGAAGAAGAGGGTGGTGCCTCTTCTTGATTTTTATTAATAAAAATGTTTTGTTAATTTAAATCAAGATTTGAATTTGAATTCAAGATTTGATTTTGATTTCAAGATTCAAGTTTAAATTAAAGATATTAGGGTAATATTTTAATTCAATATTGTTAGGGAATTTGAATTCAAGATTCAAATTTGAATTAAAGATATTAGGGTAATATTTTAATTCAATTTGTTAGGAAATTAATAAGTTGGTTATAACTTCCTAAGAGTTAGGGTTGTTATTTTAATTATCAATTCCTACAAAATCAAGAGGGGAATGGCGCATGGCTTGATCCAATGAGCAAGATTTGATCTTGCATTTTGGTTTTCAAGATTGCATTTTGAATTTCAAATTAAGATATTAATGTAATATTTTAATTAAGAATTCAAATCCTCTTGACCAATGGGGATTGAGCATTCAAGATTTAGTTTTCAAGATTTGATCTTGAAATTTAAATTTGAATTGCCTATTAGTTTGAATTATAATATTAGTGTAATATCATAATTCAAGATTTAGGGAATCCCTATTTTCTTTATTATAATTCCCTAATTTCATGAGTTAGGAAAATAACTCTATTTAAACACACACACACTAGGGAAAGTCTCCTAATTCATTCCACAAACAAGGAGAAAATTCGACTTGACCTAATCTAGAGAGAGAAAGTCGACTACTTCTAAGAAAGAGAGTGAGTCGCCTATTTTTCCTACAGAGAGAAAGGTGTGATCAAACCCTAAAAGGTTTGGGGCTTGTGTGTGAGTTGTGCGCCACTTTTCTTGGAGGTTCAAGAATTGTTCTTGAACATTCAAGAACCGTAGATTTGGTTCCCGTAATCTCTTGGGAAGAAGAGATTGGAGGCTAGCACCTGAGTGTCTGCCAAACTGTTCATGTGGATCACCGGCAGAGGAAGGACACGGACCCGTGGACTTCTCAGAATCACAAAATTAAAGCTACCAATTGAATTTTGGTAAACTTCTTTCTCTACTAGTATAAACACAGTTAGTGTATCCTGGAAAGGAAATTATAGGCTTTGCAAAATTTTAAATTTTTACACTTTTTCCGCTACGCTTGCTCTATAATTTCCCAACAATTAAATGATCGATTGGTATTTGGATGATTTGAGAGAAAATCATGTTAAATATGATATGAAATTATATAATAGGGTATATAATGATTATGATGGGTTGAAATAGGTTGATGGATTTTTTTAAATTGTATTGAAGTAAAAATGATAAGAAATAATGAAATGAAACGATAGGTGTTTTGTTGCGGTTTGAATGGAATGATATGAGAATTAAATGATCTTGAAATTTGTGCTAATGGTAAATTTTGGGATGAAGATTTGAGGTCCATTTCAAAGGAGATGGTGGGAACCAAATGCAAATAATGTGGAAATTATTATAAACATACAATTCGGTCCATAACTTTGTATTGATCCAATGAATCAGTCCTTAACATGTGTAAAATATCACTCGGTGCCCGTAGAAAATTGCAATCATCAATGATCGAATCCGTTTATGAAATTCAATGACCAAAAAATAAATTGACGAATCAAAATATTAATAAGGAAGATGAACGATAAATTTATCTCCAAGTTGCAATCATCAAAAGATTTTGGACACGAAAATATAACAAAAAATAGTTTGAAGACCAAAATGAAACTAATCTCATAGTTTGAGAACAAAAACAGAAACAATTTTAGGACCCAAATGGAGCTGATCCCATAGATTAAGGATCAAAATGCCTACAAAAGTGAAGATAATTATTTTTTTATTGTTTGCAACAAATGTTGTAATGGTAATAGGGGAAGATTGTACCTAAAAAAATTGAGGGATTAAATTGTACATTTTAGTTAAAAAATAGAGGAAGGTTGAAATCAGATGATTTTGGACACGAAAATAGAAAAAAAATAGTTTGCGGACCAAAATTCAACTAAACTTGTGGTTTGAGAAAAAAAAAACCAGAAATAGTTTTAGGACCTAAACAAAACTGATCCCATAGTTTAAGGATCAAAATGCCAACAATGCCAACAAAATGGAAGATAATAAATTATTTTGATTTTTAATTTTTTTTTAAAATATAGTATGATTGTACCATAAAAGAAATTTAGGGATTGAATTATATATTTTACTTACAAAAATATAGGAAGGTTGAAATCGGATGACTATGGACACAAAAATAGAACAAAAAATAGTTTGAGTACCAAAATGAAACTAACCGCAAAGTTTAAAGAAAAAAACTAAACCAGAAATAGATTTAAGAGTCAAGAAAACTGAGCTCAAACTTTAAGGACCAAAATGTCTACAAAAGTGAAGATAATTATTTTTTTTAATTTTTTTTAATGTAGTAACGGGAAAAGAAAAAGATTGTACCTTAAAAAAAATTAGGGATTCAATTATATATTTTACTCAAACTAATAGAGGAACATTGAGAAAAAAAATAACAACATTGTAAATGAACAAAAATAATTTTAGTTTAATTAAATTAATATAAATCATAATATATATATATATATGTATGTATGTGTGTGTATATGTGTGTGTGAGAGAGAGAGAGACGGTGAGAGAGATGTGTGAGTGAAAAAGAAAAAAAAATTGGTATGAAATAATATATAGAGTGAGAAAATTATAAGTGCAATAAATGAGGGTATGTAAAATTATTATTTTGCCTAATAATTTTTTTTATATTTGTATTAGTGCATATGTAATTATAGGTGTATGAGTAGGAGTAGTTAGTAATTGTGAGAGAAAATGAAATGAAGTTGTGAGAGAATGATTGGCTTTTTCAATCTTATAAAAAATGTGTGGTTAAATTTTAAAGGCTAAAGTCTTATTTTGGTCACTCAAATTTGTTCAAAGTTTCATTTTGATCCTTCAAGTTTCCAAAACGTTCCACCGTAAATCCCTCAACATTTTTCATCCACTTTTTCCGTTAAAAAAAAAAAATGAAAAATGGACTTTCATCCCCAAAACTTTTATTTTTTTACATTAAGTTCATTTTCCTTTTATAATAGGATCAAAACGTAAAAAAAAGAGAAATAAATAGACAGTTTTAATAGATTTCAGGTAAAAAACTAAAAAAAAACCAACATCATCTCTTCATCTTCTTCTCCACCACCACCACCACCATCACCATATTTTTTATTTTTTATGTGAAATTTATTAAAACTGTCTATTTATGTCTCTTTTCTTACGTTTTGATCCTATTATAAAAAGAAAAGGACCTTAATATAAAAAAATTAAAAGTTTTGGGGGATGAAAGTCCATTTTTTCCTTGTTTTTTAATGGAAAAAGTGGATGGAAAATGCTTAAGGACTTACTGTGGAACGTTTTCGAAACTTGAAAGACCAAAACTGAACAAAAGAAGTTGAGGAACCAAAACAAATCTTTAAACAAATATGAGAAACTAAAATAAATCTTTTGCCTTTAAAATTTAACCACACATTTCTGATGAGATTGAAAAAGCCAATCTTTTTTTTCTGATAAGATTGAAAAAGCCCATTTTTTCTGATAAGATTGAAAAAGCCCATATTTTTTCCTGATAAGATTGAAAGCCCATATTTTTTTTTTTTGAAGATTTAAAAAGCCAATCACTAGATGTCCACACACACACAACGACGTACCCACATCCACTCTACCATGTGGCGCAATATCTTGTCGGAAACTAATAAAATCTCATTTTCATCACATGATGGCATGATGGCAGATGCTGCTATCATCATGTGATGCAATTTATATCAAGTCTATACAATTTCGAAGTGTTTTGGTAGTACTCTACCTTCAAAATTATATACTAAAATGTTGGACGTAAAATATGCAAAAAGAAAATGTTCACTTACAACATATAAATGATTTAATCAAATATATGTGTGTATATATATATATATATTCACATATAAAAATAAAATTTGATTTGAACTTGGAACACGAGTTTCTTGTTTTCAATATATATATTTCTGTTTATCAATAAACATCATTATTAGTAAATTAACTACGAATAAAGATATATCTTACTTGTGCCTCGAAACCTTCTTGTCCCTTTTGTGATTTCATTTTCTAACAAGTCTATATATATATATATATCTTATATTATATGGCTCTACCCCTTTCTGATCGTCCATATTTAAAATTATAGTCTATGAAATTAAAAATAAGAGAAAATTTACTATTTAGTCTCTCTTTCTTTACTAAATTAACAATTTAATCCCTTATTTATTCAAAATTCTAATTTAGGCATCAATCAACATTTTTGTAAATAGTTGGTTGAAGTCAATTAATATTAAAGAATTTCAAGCATATCTCCAATATAATGTCGAGCTAGTTTAAATAATCACATGAAGATTTGGTAATAGAACTAACTATTATCATATTTTCTTATGACATTTCATATCATCTTAACATGAGTATTGGACTTAATTGTATAATTTAGCATATGCTTATGGTAATTATATGAATATCTATGTGTGATGATAATATGATATGCATTTTAAGCTATTTTACAAATTTTCTCGAATTTTCTATATATATAATTTTTATCTTAAGATATTATATATTAAATATTTTTATTATAGGTAAACACAATGAATGAGTCAAAAGAACGTAACGAAGAAATCAATGGAAAATAAGCAAACCTGAACCATGCATCAAAATGCCAAATGAGAAAAGAAAACACTTTGGTCATTCTAATAAGCAAAGCCTGCTGTGTCTGTATTGAAACTATATATATATATATATAGGAAACGACAACGAAAAAATATTTTGGTATTTAACTATTTATGTGTTTCAAAGAGAAGCCTCTTTGTATTTGCATTCAAATTTAGATCATCTATGATGTATTATAGGTGAAGTGCACAGAAAAAAAAAACAAGTAGAAAAAGAAAGTGGATTTTACTGACATTTTCTCTCTAATCTATTCTTATCTCTTTCAGCACTTCACCCTTAAAGTACTACAGAGGATCATCCAATTTGCATTCCCTACCTTCCATTGAAGATTCCGATTTCACCAATCTCGTCACAGGGAACAACAACGAGCCGTGGATCCGGGCTCCCTTTTTACTTTTTTTTTTTCAAATTATTTTGAAAGATGATTTTTTTTAATTATACTTTTATTTAAAAGAGAGTGAGTAGCTGACACAATGAGATTAAGAAATAATGAAATATCAGGAGTATAAAGAATATAGGTTAAAGTGCACTTTTGGTCTTATAACTTTGGCAAAGGTATCAATTTGGTCCCATAACTTTTTTTATTGCAATTTTGGTCCCATAACTTTGGCAAAGGTCTCATTTTCGTCCCATAACTTTTTTTGTTGTAATTTTGGTCCCATAAATTTTGAAAACATCTCACCATTGGTCCCAAGTTGATTTCCATCCATTATCTGCTGTTAAATCCACTTCACCCATATTTGCCACGTCATCATTCAACTTAGTATGTCAGATCATCCTTAACGGCAGAAAATGAATGGAAATCAGCTTGGAACCAACGGTGAGACGTTTTCAGAAGTTATGAGACCAAAATTGCAACAAAAAAGTTATGGGACCAAATGGAGACCTTTTCCAAATTAAAGTTATGGGACCAAAAGTGCACTTTAACCAAAAATATATGATGATTAGCTAAATTATACATGGATTGATAGTGTTTTTTCTTTTTTATATAACATCGTTGAAGGATTTCAAAATCATTTCTTATTGGATAATTAATATTGGTGGGATTTATGTTAAAGTGATTATAACATATTGGGTAAATTGCACTTTGCTACCATGAGGTATGAGCCGATTCTATTTTGGTATCATGTTCTTTTAAAAGTGACATTTCGGTACCATGTTCTATTTTACGTTATCACTTTGGTACCCAAAACTTTTTTCTGTTACCTATTAATGAAAAAAAAACGTGCAGATCATGTGCATGGTCCAAAACACGAAATTTACCATCTTAAACTTAGATTTCACAATTCATCCTTCAACAAATAAAATTCAATATGTACTTGAAGATAGAGGATTTATTGTTTTTTTTAGGCTAAATCGTGAAATTTGAGTTTAGGATAGTAGATTTCGTATTTTTTTACCATGCACGTGACCTACACGTGCTTTTTTCGGTCAAAAGGTAACAAAAAAAGTTTTTGGTACCAAAGTGCTAACGACGAATTGAATAAGGTACTAAAATATCACTTTTGAAAGAACAATGTATCAAAATAGAACTAACTCATACTTCATGGTACCAAAGTATAGTTCACCCTAACATATTTAATGTGACATGTCTAATCAAACGGTTAAGGAGAAAACAATCTAATTGAACAATTCATATTTATTGTTCTGTATGAGAAAATATGAGGAGAAATTTGAAATTATAGAAGTTATTGTATTGAGAATTAGTTTAATTTTTTGGTATTATTGTATTATTCTAATCTGAATTAAGATAGTATTGTACTATTGTTATCTTTTTTTAAGTAATTTATCCACAAATCTTCAAAAATAATCTAATAATTTCGTTTGAATTTTGGTGTGCCACGTCTGGCGCGTGGACAACACACCACCAGCAAGTATTTGGCGAATGAAGTCCGGCAAGCAGACGCATGTAGCTGGCAGAGGAGGCTACGGGGGCACGTGGAGTTCACACGCCAGTGTTGCAAGTGGGAAACACGGTGTTTGGCGTGGAGGTTTTAACTTTTGAGACAATAACAAATTGAAAACGCTACCTGGGATTATCAAAATACCCATACTCAATGGAGACCCTGAAATTTACCCTATATGGGTCTAAACTCGTACCCATCCTTAATGGGTATGGGTTCGAGTATGGTGGTACCCTACCCATATACCCATTAGTAATAATAAATATATTTTTATATATAAAATATATAATACTTTAACACTTTTTACTGAAAAAATATTAAAGTTTTTATAAATATTGATATATTTTATTAATATATTCATATTTATGATTTATTTTTTTATTTTAGTAGTTACAGATGTGAAAAATTGGATAAATATAAATTTTCTATTAACAAAAAATAATTTATTTTAAAAATTTTTCGGGTCTGGGTGCGGGTATGGGGATTAGACTACCCAGCGAGTATGGGTATGGGGATTGATTTTGATACCCACTCACATCCGGGTATGGGTCCGGGTATCATAGTACCCTACCCATACCCTACCCATGATCACCCCTACTTATAGTCAAGTGCTGAATGTTGTGTGGCGTCCACCTGATTATCTGGTACCGTTTTTCTTTTGAAAAAAACTTATATCAAGTTCTTTATATGTTTGCTATCAAGTTCCTCTAATCACAAGTTTTAATTACATTCACTCTCTTCAATGATTGACCATGCAAAAAATGGTGTTTAATATTATCTCTCTATCATGATTGATCATATATAAAATTTTTGCCACGTGTCAAATGTCAATCGGAGAACTTGAGAGCAAACATATAAGAAACTTGACATAAGTTTTGCCCATTTTCTTTTTCAAAATATTATCATCTAGTCTACTTGTCTTCTATGCAGTTGCATGTTTTATATTTCATCTTCAATATTTTTACTCTTTATATTTCATGTGAGATATAACCCATATTTTATCTCTCTTTTTATTCTTTTCTCTCTTTAATTCCTGAAAAAAATTATAAAGAGTAAAAATATAGAGAATCCAATCTTATTTTCTCCACCTCTCATGTATCATTGAATCAACCATATTAGTATTTAATTAAAAATATATTTATTTATTTATTTATTTAATTTAATTAATAGTTTTCATGGAGAGTACATCACTATTTGGGCGTACGCCTAATAGGCCCCCGCACCATGCCTCCTCTCCCCCTCCAAACCCTTCAAGGCGCACTCGAACCAGTCGAACGCCCCCCCGCGCATTTAGGGGCGGCCGTGATCCTTCCAGGATCATGGCGCGCGCCTCCACATTGACGCGCAGTCACCCACGATTGGCTTGCTCCGCAATCCTCGCTGGTGGAGATCGTGGGCCACGGACTTAGTCATACCCACGTTCTCTTCATCGTGTTCATACCCCTCAAACCCAGACAACTCATGAATACTCATGAGGATGATGAACACTAACCCAGAACCTATCGCATTCGAACCCCGAACACCCACTCGCACAGCGACGATGAACCCAGAAATTTGAACTCAAGGTCCCATTTTTTTCAAACCCCAACACACTTTCAGTCACAAATGCGCGACATACCCGCCCCGATCACAAACCATATATTCCACATCTCCAACAACATCAACCAACAAACGGCAAGCGAATGCCCTACGGTTCTCGCTCAAAACCCTAACCCTCGATAGAAATCGCCAAACATAGCAAACCCTAACTAAAAATCCAATTTCAATAGGGTCAAGAACACTTACTTGTGCGGCGAACTCGAACAATCACTACCCACGACCACTGCACTTAAATCTTGCGCGACGGTTACCACACTTTGACCAATTCTTTAACGGTTTCGTTTTCCTCTCTCGCGTCTTTAATATCCTGGAGTAAATGAAAGAATCGTTTCATTTTAGCCCTTTAATACCCCTCACTTGCACGGGAAACGAGGCAGACGAAAGGTTTTCTGCCTTTTCAAATTTTTGACCTCCCGGGTAGCGACACGTGTCTATGACAAGACAGCGCTACCTACCACAAGGTCGACCGCCATGGCGACCATGGACTTTCCCTGAGCACCTACGGTACACTCGCCATTCAACCCTCATTTCCTTCACGTGGGGGACAAGCACTCCTGTATACTTTGGGCGTACGCCTAAAGCTCCTGTACGACTGAGGCATTGGTTCCATCGCGCACTCCAAGCCCACCGCCCCGCGCGCCTTAAGAGATTTGTGCAACGAACGCGCTCGTAGACTTCTTTAAGGAGGGACTTGTGATACATCACTATTTGGGCGTACGCCTAATAGGCCCCCTCACCATGCCTCCTCTCCCCTCCAAATCTTTCAAGGCGCACTCGAACTAGTCGAACGCCCCCCCCCCCCCCCCCCCCCCCCCCCCCCCCCCCCCCCCCCCCCCCCNCCCCCCCCCGCGCATTTAGGGGCGGCCGTGATCCTTCCAGGATCATGGCGCGCGCCTCCACATTGACGCGCAGTCACCCACGATTGCCTTACTACGCAATCCTCGCTGGTGGAGATCGTGGGCCACGGACTTAGTCATAGCCACGTTCTCCAGTCTTCTAGCGCCAGCCCAGTAACACGACACGCAATCACCCACGATTGCCTTGCTCCGCAAATCTCGGTCTCCACCACTCTCGCTGGTGGAGATCGTGTCTGACTACGTGGTGCGCCCCATGCGCTGGCCACCACTCTCACCCTGCTCTATAAATAGGGCTCAACCCCACAGACAAAGGTTAGCTACTTCTCACTTTCAGAAATCTCTTGCTCTCATATCTCTCACATTCTAACTTGAGCGTCGGAGTATTCTTCGCAGGGCCCCCTGTGAAGTTCTTGTAGGTACTTGGACACTCGAACTTGCTCTTGCAACTCACACTTGTTGAACTAGGTAAGACTGTCCATTTTTTAGTTTATCAATATATATTTAATAGAAAAATTTATCACTTTTTTTTAGTTTATTTTTTTAAAAAAACAAAACTAATTTATTATAATACATAAAAATTTCTATTTTAATAGTTCAAATTAAAAATAAAGATAAAAATCAAATAGAATCATATTTTCGACTATCAAGAAAATAGATATAAAAATTTAAAATTAAAATGAAGAAAAAAATTTATTTTATAACTAAAATGAAATTGGTCAACGACTATTTAACCTAATCTTTAAATAAAGTGACGAAAGGTTATAAGTTCAACTTATTTATTAATTTCATAATATACCCCTAGTAAAAATCAATATATAGAAATTAGACTTGTTGGTGACTTGGTGTTAGTGATTTGTTTATTGGGCCTGTCCCATTGGATTGATCTCTCCCCGACAACGGCGCTAAATTTAACCTCGCACGTCGCAAGGCGACCAAATAACTAAATTTATGTACTAAAGTGGTGCAATCCGGGTCGTTTCTCTTGAGGAACTCTCTTTGAAGATTTAATAGAAAATAGTGTTAACTTCTTGCTAACTAGGTAAAAGCAATGTAAATGTTCTTTGAAAGTTTCTCTAATTAATTAAAACAAGATTAAAACAAAGAATAAATCTTTTTGTGGTTTTTGTTTATAAGGACTAAAATGAACTATACTACTAAAGATGTGAAAATCAAATGGAGAAAGTACCCTTTGGAGCAATTCAATCAAGCCATCATTACCAACAAAAGATAAATTGGGAGCATCTCGTACTAATCATCCTAAGGTAGTCACTAACCAAGTGACTTGGATTAACACACTAATCATGAACACACCTCAACCAAGATAAGATTTATAACTAGAAATGAAATCCTCATTGCATTGATGATTTAAAGCATAAACCAAGAGTCAAACGACAAAGTAATTAACCCAATTACAAAGCTATCACACTATAAGTCATAATCCTCATGATATACATCAACCCTAAGAATCACAACCAAGTATGAATGGAAAGATTAATTCAAACTCTTAAGTTCAGCAAAATAACCAAGGTTTACATCAAAGTTCATAATCCTAACTAAGGAGAAAGAAAACTATGATAAAAACCCTAGAAAGCATGAGAAAACTCCCTCAATTGGTTCTCCTAGCTCAAGCTTGATTTCATTGCTCCTCCGGGTGAAGATGTTCAGCTACTCATGGTGAAGAAACGAGCTCCACCAAGCCACAAATTAGACCCAACAGCCATAGCCACCAAGAGAGCTTCAAAAGGATGAAAATGGCAAAGTATGGAGGTGAAGAAGATGGAAATTCGTTGGTTTCTGCTTAATAAGGTAAAACAACCCTAAAAACTCTGAAGTTAGTTGATTTTCGGGTCATAGAAGGCTGGGCCGGGTCGGGTCTTGGAGAAATGGGCTTGGGCTCTTAAAAATAAGAATCTGCGAATGCTCGCCAGTTAGCTCGCCGAATAAATTATCTGGCGAGACAACTGGCGAAGGCAGAAAAATCAGCAAATAGCACATCCGGCAAAAATCCAGCTCGGTTCCTCGCATCCTCGGCTCTTCCTTGAGGTTTCCAAAGCTTAGGACCTGATCCAAACCTACCAAAAACACCGAAGACTACGTGATCTCTCAAGATTAGACAATTCATAAAGATAAACATGATAAAACATCACATAATCAACCAAAACTAGTCCAAATAAGCTTCAAACCTCAAACACCATATTCTATTATAAAAGGGGATAAAGGCATGCAATTAGCTTCCAAATAAACATAAAATGCCTTAAAATGACAATGAAATGCATGATAGAATATGGTTAGATTAGTCCACATTATAATTCATGAAGAATTATTACATTTTATGTTAATAAAGGACGAGACCAAATGTCAAGCCCCAAAACCCTAATTTGTTTCATCCAATGAAAGGAAGAACCCAAAAATAAAGAGATAGAAGATAATGATGTCTACTCTAACATAGCAATAACCCAACATCACCTTCAAATGTCAATTTCATTAAGGAATGAGTTTTGAATTGTGACTTACATTTTTTCAGATGAACATAGGGCAATTTTTTTTATCTATATCTATATCTATCTATATGTTTTGCAAAGTAAAGATTAATTCTTGTTCGAGTTGGGATGTTCTATTATGAGAGTAAAGCTCACTTAAGAAGAGTGTTTCCATTAAAATTTGAATTTGAGGCTTTGATTACATAAATTGAAATGCTTACCAATTCAACTGACCTCTTATTGACAATTATAACTTAGTTTAGATTTATTTTTTAAATGACAGAATTAGCGGATAGAATGAATATAGAAAATAAATAAGGATGAAGATGCCAGTTCGAATAAGGTTACTTGGGTTGCTCCTTTGGACATTGATGTAAAGATC
This sequence comes from Chamaecrista fasciculata, assembly GCA_003254925.1. Classification (NCBI taxonomy): domain Eukaryota; kingdom Viridiplantae; phylum Streptophyta; class Magnoliopsida; order Fabales; family Fabaceae; genus Chamaecrista; species Chamaecrista fasciculata. Next base: position 49,296 of record QANZ01011454.1, read on the forward strand.
AATGTGGATGGAGCCTATGCAAATAATGGTAAGGCTAGAATTGGTGTAATCTTAAGAGACAACTTTGGAAAAATGCTTGATGGTTTTGCTTTGAAAGTTAGTGTTTCTTCCTCCTTCATGACCAAAGATTTGGAGATTGCAAAGACCTTGGAGTTGTCTAATTGCTATCTTGAGTCTGATAGCTTATCTTTGGTTAATGTAATTAAAAGCTGTCATGATTGGAGATGCAATCTTATTATTAAGGATATTGTTTCACTTTCTGTTTTGATCCCTGAATTTTTTGTTTCTTGGATTCCTAAGACGGCTAATTTGACAGCTGATTGACTTGCTAAGCATGTAAAATTGAAGATGGGGTCCTTTGGGGGTGGGTTGTTAATCTCCCATTTTTTTTTTTGTTTCTATTTTAGCTTTTGATACCTCTACAATTAATGAGGATATATAGGTTAAGAATTTTGGTGTTCTTGTTGCTTTATTTTTGTTTCAATATATGAGTATTTCATGCCAAAAAAAAATAAATAAAAATTCATTTAAATAATGTTTTAATTTAACATCATATATTTATTAGACTAAACGGTTATTATTAAATAAAAAAATTATAATAGTTAATAGGGACTCAAATTTTATTTTATTTCTTAAATTGAACAAACAGTCAAGCAATCAAAGTTCCACAATAATTGAGTCTGATAGTTGAACTTCTATGGTGAGACAATTTCTGCCTCAATTTGACCATTAATATCATGTAAGTATAAGATTTATATTCTTTCTATTTATTTTATCACTTGATAGTTTCATATTAGCATCACACATTGAGGGTAATAAGTCAAACCACCAAAAAACATGTGTCCTTTAAGAACCAAGCTAACCCTAATATTACAATTCACCTAAGCATGCCATTTTTTTTTGGGGGGACCAACATGTCAAAGTTAAATGGAAGGGAAGGATATTACTCACAACAAGTAGAAGAATTCGAGACTGTTTGGCTAGCATTTCAAGTTGGAATTTATTTTTTTGGGGGGTCAATTTCAAGTTGGGACTTTCCATCTAGTTTTAATGAAGTTTTGTCTGTCCAAAAAAAAATGGCCATATGGGCCTACAAGTCATATAAGAAAGCCCAAAGTTTCATAGGTGAGAGATCTCCATGGCAAGGCCCATCTAATATTTTCATCAAGCTTTTGGGGTTCTTTCTTTTCTGTTAAACCATAAGTAATTGGGTTTTACTTTATAAACATATGGCTGACCCAAAAGAAAGATAACATACTGAAGTAGAACCTCCATGTTGGACCCATAGGCCCAACTGAAATGTTTGGGCTTCAATTTTGGAATGAGATTATCTAACTCCTGGATTTAGTTGAGCAGGACAAAAAAAACACAGTTGAAAACCTCTTGTGGAGAATCAATGAAGCAAGTGGAGAATGAGAATGCAAAAGAGGTGGTGGCTAGAGGCTATGGAGCCTTTCAATTTAGATCTTTTATAGTACTTTAGGAATGTAATGCTAAGAGAGATAAGAAAGAATATGTTAGAGAGTGAAAGTGTCAGTGAGACTCACTTTCTCTCTTTACTTGTTCCTTTCTCTCTCTCCACTTCACGTATAGTGCACAATTGAGGATCCAAATTGTGGAGCCCTCTATTATGGAAAACCTCGTGTTCAATTTATGTCTACTCTAGTTTTTGTTAGTGAAGATTCTGCTAGCTAGTTCTTTTTTTTTTCTTTAGTTTAGTCTAGTGATGATTTATTATATTCTTCTCTTTCTCTTGTGTGTTGCTTGAGGTTAGAGTAGTGTTCATTTCTTTCTTAAGTGTAGATCCTGTTTAACATAATAGAGCGAAAATTTTGAAGGGGTGAAATTCAGTTTTCCTCATTTATTTATTTTTTTTAACTAATCGAAAAAGGTTGATAGAAATGACATAGGGATTAATTGTGAAATTTTTTTGGCAACGTTAGGGATCAAAATGAAATAAAAAAAATCTTTATGGACTAAAATGGAATCTTGGGAAAACATTAGAGACAAAAATAGGATTTTGGCTTTTTCTTAAATGCTTTCATGAATAAATTCTTATTTGAAATTAATTATTTATTTCTTCATTAAATTTTTTAAAATAAAAATGTTATTTTATATTTTGGACAATATTATAATTTCATATTTCAATAAGTTGTCTATTCATTATTAAATACCATTGGATCATATCAATGACTATAATTGTGCTACCTCACCCATTACATACATTCCACAAGTTACAAAAATCTATGGAAGAGGAAATGTGCTTCTATCCCTCTGTGTGTGTTGTTTTGAAAATGCAGAGACTATTGAGCATTTAATCTTTTATTGTTCTTGGGCTAAACAAGCTTGGTTATGTTGTCCTTTGGGGTTGAGATATGATTTTAGATCTATTAGTAGAATTGAAGCTTGGTTTAGTGAGGTCTTTCATTGCTCTGACAATAGTGATTTTATTGTAGCTTTGGTGTCTATTATGTGCTGGGAAATTTGGAAGATTAGATGTTGCTATGTTTTTTACAAGATTAATCATGATCCTATTCTTGCAGGGAAAAGAGCTGTGACTCTACTATCTGAATTTTGGTCTCCAAATGGGCGGTCCTTTGATAAGGTTTTGGAAAATAGTGGAGAAGCTTAAGGTAATCAAGATTCTCTGTGGAAGGTTCCTGGTAGAGGTACGTTTAAAGTTAATGTTGATGGGGCTCTAAATCTGAACTGTAATTTTGGTGGTGTTGGGGTGATTATTAGGGATGATAAGGGTGATATTGTTGAATGTGTTAAAGCTTCTACTGTTTGTATGGCTGAAGTTTTGGCCTTGAGGAAAGGTTTGCAAGTAGTTAGTTATTTAAATATACAGGAGGTGTGTATTGAATCTGATTGCAAAAATCTTGTTGACTGGTTCAATGGGAATTGTGGTATTCTGGATTGGCATTGCGCAGGTTTGCTTCATGAGGTGAGATCTCTGTCTTCTTCTATGCACTCTTTTCAGGTGGTCTAGGTGCCTAGATCTGCTAATAAAGCGGCTGATTGACTCGCTAAGGCTGTGTTTCGTGAGTTGTGCTGCTCTGCTTTGGTCAATGGACCTCCAACCCATTTTTTGAAGATTGTTCGTTATGATGCTGCTGATAGAAATGGGATTGGATGATGTCTTGCGGGAGTTGGTTTTTGTTTATATTTAGAGTTCTTATTTTTTTCAGCTTTCTATTTTTGTTATTTTGAGATGTTTTGCTGTTTTCTTGTTTCCTATTTGTACTGTGGTGTTGTTTTGCTGTTTTTATTGAAGTTTTTTCGGCCCAAAAAAAATATCTAACTGATTATTGTATTATTTGTAGTTAAATGCTTTAGACAATTCTTTTTTACTTTAGATACCAGAAGTGTAATTAATTGTATGACAAATTTTGTACGTAATACATATGAAACAATTATTATTGTAGTAAAAAAAAAAGAATATTTTATATCATAATTTCAATATTTAAAAATATTTTTTATTTTGATCCAAGATTATATATAATATATACATGCAGAGGGTGAAATTTGAAAAAATAAAATGACTATATGCAATGTTAGATTAATTAAAATGATGCAAATTTACCTATTTTAATCTAGATAATTAAAACATGATGCAGTCAAACATCAAAACTTTAACATAAACATATTAAGAATGAAGAGATCATTATATAAGAAAAAATAAATTTATTTAAACAATATAAAATACAAAAAAATTATTTAAATTGTAATACTTACCAAAAATTAAATGTTGACAAAAACTTAATATATGTTTAAATTTAAAATATATAATAAATATAAATAATTTGTGCAACGCATGTGATTTTTACTAGTAATAAATTGTTTAAAAAAGTCATAAAATAGTCAAATAGTCAAACATAATCTATGGGATAAGCATGATACAATACTAAAAAAGATGTTTGGGAGAGAGAATATAAATAGATGGATTAGATCATATTGAGAGAGAGAACACATAGATCAGGCCAAAAAGAAAAGAGTCCATATAGAAAACAAATTAATGATTGATCAAATTGGTGGCGAGAGGTTTAATTTTGGATCTGGATCCTATACAATATAAGTGTAGTGTGAAAATTAGATAGAGAAATGAAGAATTAAAAAGAAAAGGTGTTAGTGAGATTCACATTTTTCTTTCTAACTCTTTTTTTTCTTTCTCTAAACTACAATACATTTACATTGCATTGCATTGCAAAAGATCCACTTCCTTTAATTTTGTTTTGGTTGTTTGATATGAAAATCGCGATAACAGCCACAAGCATCACAGGTAAGAGCTTGAGTTAGGGTTGTTGTTCCACTAGCCATGAATTCTCCACATCCATCCAAAGCGTAGCCTCCTATGTTGGCTGCATGATTCCTTTGGCATTTCCCATAATATTCAACATTATTATTATTCTTCGGGTTGTTAATCATATCTCTCTCATCTTTTTCACTCTTATTCTCTCTCTTCACCACCACTCTCTTCATCCTCTTCGTCGTCCTCTTCATCATCATTTGATTTCTTGTTCGATCTTCTTCTGTACAAAATGCTTATAGTGATGGAAACCAATGTTGTCAAGTTCTTGATTTAAATCTTAAGATATATCTTACAATTTTATGATCTTATCATGACGAATCGATTCCAATCTTAAGTAAAATCTAAATTTACTAGGATCTCATCGATCCTACGATTTTATATATTAGATCTTACGATTTTACATCTCAAAAATAGATAACTAATATTCGTACATAATATCTTATCAAGACAACTCTTAAATAATTTTATACTTATAAATGATTTTTATGCTATTAATTACGTTACTTATTTGTACATATAATGAAAAATAAAAAATAAAATAAATATGTTTTGATGCATTCAAATTAATTAAGTGATAAACATATTATGTACATATATTAGTTATCTATTTTTATGAATAAACCTTATGTGTAGATATTTAAAATACATTATGTTATTATATATATATAAATATATATCTATAGTTTTTTAAAGTTTGTAAGATCTTACGATCTACAATTCAATCTATTTTATACATTTTTCAATATTAAGTAAGATCTCGATTTTGAAAACATTGATAGAAACAAAATATTTATATTTACGAAGATATGTTAAAAACAAAATGTTTAAATTTGTGAAAAGATCTTCATTAATTCATTGATTATTGGTCATGTTATTATTTCTTTACTCTTTATGTTTCGGTGGCTTTCTTTGTACTGGCTTGCTGGTTGCTTAGACACAGAAAAGAGAAAAGATGTATATCTTCTTTCAATAAATATTTATATAATAAATAAAAATATTAAAGACTAAAATTTAAATATTTATAAAATACAAGAACGTTATCGATCAAACAAAATAATATTGTAAAAATCGACTAAATTGAAGTATTAAGAATTGAAACTGTAAAGACTAAATAATTATTTTTCAAAAATAAAAGCAAATTAATGACTGTATCATGATCATCATTCTACATGTGATCGAGTCGCATCATGCATGCAAGGTGCATGCAAAACGGGTTTTTTTATTTAAAATAATATAAAAAAAAAGTATTTAGATTTTTAGGACAAAAAAAATTATTTAGATTTTTGGGACACTCGGATATGGTCCGAGTATCCCATGACACGTGGCCCAATCACCCGTTGCCACGTGGCACCGGGTGAAATTTTTTTTTTAACTTTTTTTGGGATACCCGGACTGCGTCCGAGTATCCCTGACGACTTTGGGACACTCGGATGTCTTTCGAGTGTCCCAAAAAAATTTAAACCGCACCAATCATGCGGTGCCACATGGCACCGCATGATTGGTGCGGTTTAAATTTTTTTGACCGTTCAAAGAACGGTCAAAAATATTAATTGTGGAGGATGAGGTCGTTGGCCTCATCCTCCATATATATAATGGGGGGGGTTTGGGTAGATGAGTTTAGGTTTAGTGAGAGAAATGTGAGATTGAGAGAGTGAAAAAAAAAATCTAAGAGAGAAAGAAGGAAGAAGAAAGAAAGAAGGGAGAAGAAGAAGGAAGAAAAATATGTAAGTAAAAGTTTTAGTATTGTTAATTTTTTTTTTNAATTATCTACAACAATCACAAATATTAACAAATCAAAATATCAACTAACATTATTAAAATATCAACCAACATTATTTAAAATTATATACTTAACTCTTAAATTATTTATAAAGTATAATTTTCGAAAGAAAAAATATTTTCAAAATAAAAAAAAAATTTCGAAATTAAAAATTTAATTAAAAATAATCAACAACACCAAAAATTTACTTACCAATTTATTTTCTTCTTCCTTCTCCTCCTTCTTCTTTCTTCTTCTCTCACTTTCTCTTATTTTCACTCTCTATCCCACTTCCTTTACCCCAACCCCTTTACCTCTCCCCCTTTAAATAAGAAGGATCCTCCCATAAATTTTTTTTGACCGTTCGGTTGAACGGTCAAAAAGAATTTGGAATCCGCAAATCACCCTCAAAAAGAATTTAAGGTCAAAGTAGAATTTTGGTTTCAAATTTTTTGTTCAGGTCTCAATTTGGTCCCACATTTTTTTGTTGCACTATTAGCCTCATAATTTTTTCCTGTTGCACTGTTAGTCTCATATATTTTATTCAAGTTGCAGAAATAATTTTATATATTTTAGTCATGTTGCAGAAGTTTCATATCTTTGCAAAATATTCCACTTTGTGAGACTAATAGTGAAATTTTTTTGCAAAGATATGAATCAAATTTGTAACAAAAAATATATATGACCAATTATGCACTTGACCAAAAAATATGGAACCAAAATTGCAACTCAAAAAAATACGAGACCATATTGAAACTTGATTAAAAGATATGAGACCAAAAGTGCATTGTAGTATTAAATCAACACTTTGGCCTTAAAGTCATGAGAGTTGAAGAAGAGAATGTTGACACTGCTACCTTATATACGAGATCTCAATAAATATCCACAAATTCGAGATTATCTTATAAATCAGTAAGATTATTAAAGATACAATTTGATACAATTTGATACAATTTGATATTATTTTTGGATCAATTATACTCTTAATGTTTCACATTTGAGTCAATTGTACCTCTAAAGTGTGGATACAATGACACAAAAAAGAAAACATTAGAGATACAATTGATCTAAAAAAAACTTTTAGGGTACAACTGAAACTGAATACATATTTTGAAAGCACCAAAAAATACTTTTGCCATGTTTTAATGATACTAAAATTAGACATATTCTTATTTAATTAAATTTTTAAAAGTTATTAATTAAATTTTATATCTGATATGCATATATATTTAATAAAAAATATCATCCTTTTTTTTTCAAAAAATTATCAACTCATTCATTATAATACATATAAAAAAATTGTTTATTTTCAAATTTAAAATAAAAATAAATTAAATCATATTATGGACTATAAAAAAACAATTTTAAAAATTAAAATGAAGAAGATTTTAATTTTATAACTAAAATGAAATTGTTATAATTTGAAGAATAAAACGAATATTTAACCTAATAATCTAATCTAATATCTAATCTAATATTTAAATAAAGCAATGAAAGATGATAAGTTTAACTTATTTTTTTAATTTCCAAATATACCCCTGGTAAAAATCAACAAAGAAATAGGACTTGGTGATGTTAGTGAATAGTGATTTGTTTATTGGGCCTCTCATTAGGTTGATCTATTCACGAAATTGCATGGTCGGTTTGAGATTGAGAAGCAGATCGATTGGTCCACATTATAATTCATAAAGAATTATTACATTTTATGTTAATAGAGGACGAGACCAAATGTCAAGCTCCAAAACCCTAATTTGTTACATCCAAGGAAAGGAAGAACCCAAAAAATAAAGGGATATATAGAAAATAATGATGTCTAGTCTAACATGGCAATAACCCAACATCACCTTCAAATGTCAATTTCATTAAGGAATGGGTTTTGAATTGTGACTTACTCTTTTTTCACATGAACATAAGGTTTTTTTATCTGTATGTTTTACAAAGTAAAGCTTACCTAAGAAGAGTGTTTCCACTAAAATTTGAATTTGAGGTTTGATTACATAAATTGAAATACTTCCCCATTCAACCGACCTCTTATTGATAATTATAACTTAGTTTAGATTTTTTTATATATATATATGACAAGAATTAATTAGCGGATAGTATGAATTAAGAAGATAAATAAATACAAATTCATTTAAATAATGTTTTAATTTAACATCATATATTTATTAGACTAAACGCTTATATTCTTTCTATTTATTTTATCACTTGATAGTTTCATATTAGCATTACACATTGAAGGTAATAAGTCCAACCACCAAAAAACATGTGTACTTTAAGAACCAAGAGCTAACCCTAATATTACAATTCACCTAAGCATGCCATTTTTTTTTGGGCCCAACATGTCAAAGTTAAATGGAAAGGAAGGATATTACTCAAAACAAGGAAAAGAATTTGAGAGTGTTTGGCTAGCTTTTCAAGTTGGGATTTTACATCTAGTTTTTATGAAGATTTGGGCCATATATAGGCCCAGAAATCATATAAGGAAGCCCAAAGTTTTATAGGGGAGAGATCTCCATGGCAAGGCCCATCTAATATTTTCATCAAGCTTTTGGGGTTCTTTCTTTTCTGTTCATAAACCATAAAGTGTCGTAGTAAATTGGGTTTTACTTTATATAAACATATGGCTGACTCTTTTTTTTTTTTTTGTCATTAACATATGGCTGACTCAAAAGAAAGATTACATACGGAAGTAGCACCTCCATGTTGGACCCATAGGTTCAACTGAAATATTTGGGCTTCAATTTTGGAATGAGATTATCTAACTCCAGGAAAAAGAAAAACATTACGATCTAACAAAAATGGCATGCAGTATTTTTGTACTTAAAAACAAATTTTAACTTTTTAATAAAAATAATTTTGTAAATGCATCGGATACCGGACCGGCAGAGTCAGACCGGAAACCGACGACCCGGGCATCAGTCCTGATAATAGCCCCAATATCTAACTGTGTCCAAATGACAAAGTTAGTATCCGAATACATAATCAGGCAAGGACGCCCAAAGGGCACGACACCGTCAAGGAGATCAAGGCGCGTGAGCGCCTAAGTAGCAAAGCAGCACAGGCAGTGGAAAGCACACATTGAATAAATCCAAAACGGGATAATCACTCAAGTGCCAGGAATGGAAGAACAGACCGCCTCAAAACAAACCAACGAAAAACGTTGTATCAGTCATCCACTCGTGGGGACACATCTCATGGGGACAGAGCTTCACTTCTTTTGTTGGGACTAGTGATAATAGGCTCAATAATTAGGAGGCCCAATTGGCAGAAGATGCCCTTGGCCCAGCACGCCATAGGCCCACAAGGTAGGGCGAGAACACCCTTAACCCCGCTAAGGCAAGGACGCCCATAACCATAGAGGGCATGGGCGCCCACAGAGCATAAGGACGCAAGGAATAAGGAAACATTCCCTGAACCAATCAAGAACCAATCAAGGATCAACCAAGATCCGCTGTCAATCAAGACAAATCCCTCAGAGATCCTTCCCATGGATTCTGCCTTGGCCATCAAAGCGCCTTACGCAAATAAGGAAATATTGATTCACTTATCCTTAATTGGTAAAACAATATCTTCCTACATGAAATAGGAAAGATTATGATTCACCTCCCATATCACTAAAGATATCTCTTCTTACAATCAAGGAAGTTTCCTTAAATGGACTCTCCTCAATGAGCCTATAAATACAAGATGATAACCCTAGAAAAGGTACATTACTTGCACTACTCATGCTAGCTCATATTCTTATCTCAATGCTAACTTAAGCTTCGGAGGTGAATCACAGGGGAGACCCCCTGTGATTCATTATCTTGCAGGAAAATCTTGTAGTGAACCGGGAAACGACCCTCACCCAAATCCTAGTTCATTAAGTCCGGTCCGAGTGAGCTTCCTAGACCGTTTTACAAGCGAGCCGGTGAGAGTCCGAGTCAATCCGGCGGTTTTAATCAAGAACCGTCGAACCATAAATGACCCGCCCGGTTTTTTCAACAAAGGAAAATCATGAAAGAAGGAGAAGAAAGAAGATTTTTTATGGCAAATCTATTGCACAGCGACGACGAAAATGAAGATCTATCCATAGTAAGAAAAACCGGACCGGACCGGGCGGTCCGACCGGCGAACCGGTGTAACATCCCATTGTTAAAAGGGACTAAATCGCAAGGTTTAGAAGTTGTTACAAAATAAGGTACTATAATTTGTGAGTGTAAACATAAGAAAATGGACTAAATTGAAAGATTTAAAAGTATTTAGAAAATAATTGAGTATGATTTTTGGGTGGAAATGTTATGAGAGGGGTTAAAATAGAATAAATAAGTGCATGAGAAGAGGCTTAGAAGTGATTTATAAACTTGAAGTGATGAAATTGGAAAGAAAATAAATAATTAAGGGATTAAGTGAGATAACTAGAAAGTTTGGGGGGAAGATATATAATTTTCCCCAAAGCCAATTTAAGTGAAATAAGGAACGAAGAAGCAGCATTCACGGCAGAGACAGATTTTTTTTTTGGGAGAGAGAAAATAGAGTGGCGCCGTGGAGGAAGAAGGCAGAAAGAATGACAGATATCTCGACACCCAACGGTCCGTTTTCGACGTTCTACCCCTCGAATCGAAGCTTAGAACGAGAGTAAGCTAACCCTTGTTCCAGTTTACAAATTCAACGATTGGATTAGGAGAAATTTGAGATCGAAAAACGACGCTCAAACTTGAGAAGTGCAGAAAATTCTGGTTTAGGGACTAAATCGTTCCCAGGTAGGGTTTTGCCTTTCTCTCCTCTCTCAAATCTGATTTCTTGCCTGGGTTTGCTTAGAGTTTGTCTTGGGTTGCTTGGATGATAAATTGTTTGATGCATGTAGGATATATGTTGTATTTTGTAGATTTTGGTAAGATTATTGTTAGAAGGACATGTTTAGACAATGAATCTGTGATAAATGTTATAGGTTTAAGTTAGGGTTTATGTGCTTTAACCTTAATATGTGATGAATTGTGAAAGATATGAGGTATATTAGTATTTATGCTGAATTTATGTTGGGAATAAAAGTTAAGGACTAAACCGAAAGAAAAGATAATTGTTTAAAGAAAATGGTATGTGAAAACTAGTGAGTTTGGCATGCTTTGTACATTCTTGCATCCCTGTGAAGGATTTGAGATTTGTATGCAATAGGAAATGTTTGAATGGTGAATAAAATGTGAGCTAACATGGAATGTTTGATAAATGTTAGTGAAAGTTAGTGAATTGGGTATATATGTTGTATACTTGCACCCCTTTGAAGGATTTGGGACTCATGTGCAAGTGATTATGCATGAATTGAGATTAATCATGTTTAAATGTGTGAAATATAAGTAAAATGATGAGTTGAATGTGAATGACATGTATTTTGGTAAGCCTTGAGTATTGGCATGAGTTGTGAATAATTAAAGAGTATGTGTGATTGTGGAATTAAGATTGAGATGTGATGAGTATGTTGTATGTCATGATTCATTGAGGGGTGGGTTCCTCCCCGTTTATTCGCGATGAGTATTCGGGTAATGGCTATGGTGGATTCCATAGTTGGCCTAAGTGTGGATTCCTTAGGTGATAGGCTGCTTGGTATGTGCGCACACCGGGAGACGTTCCGGAAGCCTAGGTTGTGATGACCACTGGTATTTGAACATGACATGTGTGCTGGTTACCTATGATGGGGTATTGGTTGACACGATTTGTCACCGCCAGCTCTATGGTATTGTTATTCATTACGATATGTTGTTGTTGTGCTGGTATTCCTGTATAGGGGTACTGGGCCCTATATGGATGAAGTGTTGACACGTGAGTCCCACCAGATTACCAGTTTTATAGTTTTTGATGTATTAATAATGTTCAGAAAGATTATATGTGAGAGATGTTAATTAAATGTGAATTTATGGTTTTGGTATATATACTGGTTATTTACTGTTAGTTAGAAATGCATGTCTGAACCTTTGTTTGAAGTCTGTGTTTGAGTGGGGACTGTGGGTTAAGTAGAAAGACTTAAACCCTACTGAGAATCCCCCAGATTCTCACCCTACAACACTTCAGTTGTGTAAGTGCAGGTCTCAAGTTCGTAGAGTTCGTGCTGGGAGCTCAAGACGGACTAAGGTAGTTTAGTTTAGTTTGTTGTTATCTGTTGACTAAGTTGGGCCCTGCGTGGCTGTTTAGAGGCAGAGCCTCATGTATTTTATTATTTTGTTAAGTTTTGAGTTTCAAAAGGGTCGTGTAACACTGTCTTTCTTTAAAATTTTTGTTCCCTCTGCTTTTTAAGTCTAGGACGTTACATCTCATATTCCTTTCGGTAAGCTTGTATCCTTCTGTGACACTTCATATATATACTTGCTCTGTGAGCATGAATTTCAAACTGAATTGTTCTCTTAGTATGTCACTTACTCTCTAAAGCTTATGATAATATCCCCTTTTGGATTATTTTGCCCTATGGTTCTGTTTGGTAGATGGGTTTGATAGGGTTCTGGATTTGATTTGAGCAAATAGGGCACAGACTAATCACAAAACCATTCCCATCATATTTCCCGAGTCTGAGAAGATCCATCACCTATTGACAACTGAGAAGATCCATCACCTATTGGTCTTAGTTTGGTCTGACAAAATAAAACAAAAAGTGTGAGTTCTTTGTTCTTGTAGTTTTTTGAGTGGATTGTGGATGTAGAAAGTTAGCAAATAGCATCGGGTTAACCGCTTTTATTTTTCCCTTGTTTTGTTCTTTTACGCTTAGGCCCTTTTTGATCACCAAAAAAAAATATAGGGTCAAAGGGCCATTTTGGTCCTAAATGTATGCCTTAATGTTCATTTTGTCTGTTATGTATCAAAATGTTTAAATTAGTCCTAAATGTTGTCAAAATATTTCACTTTGGTCTTAAATATTGGTAAAATATTTGATTTTGGTCCGAAACTATTAAATTTGGTTATATTTCTCTTGTCTCTCATTTTAAGTTCAAATGACTTGTTAAGAAGAACTAGTAGCTCTAAATTCGTCTCATTCAAATTTGAAACGAGAAATATATGATCAATTTTACTTGTTTGAACATGAAACAAGCAATCTACTTTTAGGACCGATTTGACCTCATGTGCTGACGGTCCCAACTAGATAGAGTAACTACTCTTTGAGAACAATACATAGCTCTAAACTCATCACATTTGAACTTAAAATGAGTCATATTCAATAATTTGGGACCAAAATAAAACATTTTTTCAACATTTATGACCAATTTGAACATTTTGAAACATTAGGGCATAGAACCAAAATGAACTTTGACCAAAATATAGAATCATTTTGAGGCTTTGAGCATTCAACCTTTTTCTTTTGGCCCATAAGAGAATTAAGCTAGCCCACACCATCATTCACAAGGCCCAAACTGCACTCAACACAAAAACCCATACACACAAAAAAACCTATACAATACAATACACAGTTACACACTGAAATAACAGAAACAGAGTGAGACCAAGAGAGAGAGAAAGAAAAGAGAAGACGAAGGAAGAATGGGAAGGAAGAAAGGGTATGTCGAGTTCGAGGAATCGCCGCCGGACGACTTCGATCCGGCGAATCCGTACAAGGATCCGGTGGCGATGCTTGAGATGAGAGAGCACATTGTGAGGGAGAAGTGGATCGACATAGAAAAAGCCAAGATTCTCAGAGAAAAACTCCGATGGTGTTACCGCATCGAAGGTATCAATCACCTCCAGAAGTGTCGCCACCTCGTCCATCAATATCTCGAAGCCACACGCGGTATTGGCTGGGGCAAGGACGGTCGTCATCCCTCTCTTCACGGTTCGTTCCTACTGGAAAACTTTTTGGTTGTTTAGGGATAGATTGGATGAATTATTATTACAAATGGTTATTTGATGATCGTGTGTTGTTTGTGGATATTGAGGAGATTTGGTTGTGCTATTTTATAGAATTGGAAATGGTCATGCCGTAGGGTTAGTTTTTGCGACTGGACTGCATTTCCTACATTGTTTGCATTATACTACTATGATGCTTTTTCCCTATGAGCTTGTTTTGATCGTATGGGTAAAGTTGAGAGTGGAGGGAAATCGACATTGAAGCAAAGTTTTGGCGTCTTGGGCTGTCTGCTTTTAAAATTATAGCCACAAGTTTCATTTTGAGTGGAAAATTATGAGGATGCAACTCCCCTCATCTGTTTTTTATCCTTTCCTATTCAACAGCTAAAGCTATTTTCAAGCCCTTTTTTATTTTTATTTTTTTTGAGTATCTTAGTCCATCTTATATAACTTTCTGATGTTTAAAGATGAGGAAGAGAACCTGAATATAATTGGTGATAGTTGGTGATTGCATTAGAAGTCGTGAGAGTAGAGCATAATTGTCTTCTCAGTTCTTTGTGCTTTTCTGATAAATTCTCGTATCATGTTTTATTTTCTGAATATAATTGGTGATAGTTGGTGATTGCATTAGAAGCCGTGAGAGTAGAGCATAATTGTCTTCTCAGTTCCTACTTCCTACTAGAAAGAAATTTTTTTGGTTGTTTAGGGATAGATTGTATGAATTATTATTACAAATGATTATTTAATGATCGGGTGTTGTTTGTGGATATTGAGGAGATTTCATTGTGCTATTTTATAGAATTGGAAATGGTCATGCCGTAGGGTTAGTTATTGCGACTGGACGGCATTTCCTACGCTATTTGCATTATACTACTATGATGCTTGTTCCCTATGAGCTTGTTTTGATCGTATGGGTAAAGTTGAGAGTGGAGGGAAATCGACATAGAAGCCAAGTTTTGGCGTCTTGGGCTGTCTGCTTTTTAAAATTATAGACTTTAGTTTAACCATTTGTATCCTGTTTCCATAAGTTTCATTTTGAGTGGAAAATTATGAGGATGCAACTCCCCTTATCTGTTTTTTATCCTTTCCTGTTCAACAGCTAAAGCTATTTTTATGCCCATTTTTGTTGTTGTTGTTGTTATTGTATTAGAACTCGTGAGAGTAGAGCATAATTGTCTTCTCAGTCCTTTGTGCTTTTCTGATAAATTCTCGCATCATGTTTTATTTTCTGAATCAGGTCCAAAGCCTGAGCCTGAGGAAGTTGAGTCTGAATGACTGTTTTGTGGATAAATGAAAGGTAATTTTGTTTCCATTTGTTCTGTCAATTTCCAGTAAAACTAAGTAATTATTTGTGTTTTGTTTTTTCTTTTTCTTTTTCTTTGCTTCTTCTCTTCTCTTGAGTTCTTCTTTGTAGCTTGGTTGTCACTTATCAGTTTTCCCGAACAATTACTTTGGTAATATAATAGAGGCAAAAAAAAAAAAAAAAAGTTTGTTCCAATATGCGGAGGAATTATTACATTAAACTTCTCGATAAATTATTTGTTAAATCTTTCATCTTCCTGATTGCATTGCTAGCAGTTCAGGGGAAATCTCATAAAATGCTCTTGGTCTTCCAATTGATCCAGTTAAGCATAGATTGATGCCATCTACTATTTTTCTTAAACCTATGATGTTGAGCAAGTCTTGTTCTGCTTTTGGCATGAGGCATCATATTTAGGTGTGATCAAATTAAACCTTGAAATGAAAACATTTGAAAGTAGAGTTTTTCGTCATTGATATCATTCCTTAGTACACTTGAATAAAAGCAATCCTTTTTGTCATGTTTTCAGAGAATATTATAATCAGAAAGAAACTGCTCACTTTATAAAATTAAACTAGACTCTGGAATAAAGGGGATGGAGAAAGAAGGTTTTCTCTTGGATGTCAGGGGAAAGGACTTCCACATTTCTATATGAAGAATACTTAGGTTGTGCTTCATGTGGAGATTTTATAAATTATCATGTAGAATTATTTACCAGTGAAACCTAAACCCAACTGAACTGCCAAATCTGGTAAATACCCCCTTGTACCTTTACATGCTTGTATTGAACTCCCATTTCACACCTTGTACTAACTTCGTTAATTATTTTCCATGTTAGATCTCAACATGTACCTGTCTCCACATCATACTTTCACATGATTTTATTAATTTCTTTGAAAAAAAAAAAAACTTCCCCACTAGTCCACTACAAAATGCTAGAATTCAGTGATTCTGGAATTTTGTGCTATGGGCAAAATGTTGACAATAGACACCTTATTCAGCATCATTTCAGTATGTTGGTAATGAATTCCTGAAAAATTTGTTTTTATCAAATAATAGTATAAGACTACCATGATTATTATTTTTGTAGCCTTAACTTCTTGTGGGTATTGAAGTTCAGTTTACTTATAGTTCATGAGGAGTGCAAGCTTAATGTATTTTTTTTTCTTTTCACTTTGATATGAAATTGGGATTTTTGGGACTCCGCTATTGGATAAACATTAATTAGCAATTTGTAATTTTTTGGAAGTCTTCTTTTGCAGTATTGCTTCAACATTGATTATGGTCTGCACATATATACACATATGAAGACTCATTTAGGCCTAAATAATAATATTTTGGGCTTAAAATGTTGTTTTTATTTTGGACTTTATTTTAGTACGAATTTTATAAGTTTTGGGCTAAATTATGTGAAGTCCATTTGTGTTTTATGACATTTAAATCAGTTTTATTATTTTAATTAGTTGGGCTTCATGTTTAAAAGTTCATTAGGGTTTTATTAGTTTGGGTTTAGTGTTTCATGACCCACTAGGGTTTCTTTTATCTTGAAGTATAAATACTCCCTTAACACTTTTGTAATTCAGATTTGAGATTATGTTAATTGAGTTTGGTTTATCCAACTTTTTGAGAGTGGATTCTCTCTAGGGTTCTTCATAGAACTAACAGACTTATCCACCTTGTGGCGTCTTCTAACACTTCGGGTCTTTGTTCGTTTGAGTTCAAGGGTTCAAGTGTGATCACCAGACCTTTGTTTAGCTTTCTTGGGATTGAATATTTCAATTTGGTGGCGGGTTCGTGGGATTTTTCCTTGTGTGTTCGCACCATTAGCATCTTCAGATTTCAGTGCTTAGGGTTTATTTAAAGCTTTTAAACAGAGAAGGATTTAAAAATAATAATAAAAGACATTGAAAATTAGGTACATGTGGACTTCTAACTTGGAAAGTTAGTAGAGTACTAGAGTTAAATACAAGGATGTGAACGTGCAAGAGCTATTTGCAATTAAACCACAGTATCTGCATTATTTTCCATTGGGAATAACCGAATAAGTTACCAGATTTTCAGGGTAACTAATTTTCTAGGGAAAGAAAAATTTCCAGGAAACTCAATTTACATAAACCTATACTAATCATAGAAGCTTTATTTTCCCAAGTATAGTTCCCATTAGAAACCCAATCAGATGTAAGTCCTAGAAAAATAAGTATAGAGCTTGCTTATGAAAACTGAAAAGGCTTTATGAGCTACAAATTCCTTCATGTTGCTCCTGACATTCAATGTTCCAACTTCTTAATAGTTTGATCTGCTTCTTGTTATTGAGCATCTCTAACTCTGGCTGCTTATTAGGTCTGCAGCACTAGCCCTATGAATGACACCAATATGTATAGATTTGAAAAGGAAACTTCCAAAAATGTTTTAATTCTTGATAAGTCATTTACTGTCTATATATTTATAAGAGAGAGAAGATGAATTACTGGAGCTAAGAATTTTTTGTTGCCAAGCAAGTTACACATTGTAAATTTGTAATTAGCATAGTCTTTAGTTTTAATGGTGTAATTTCTCATATTGGTAAATTGAAATTATCGACATTGGATCGAGTTCTCAAAATTCATAGTTGTAACCATTCAAAAGATTAAGCTGTAAACATAATATTTGAGTGCCGACAAGAGATTTCAGTCAGTTGGTTAATCCTCTCTCCCTCCTGTGAACTTTGTTCTACTAATGGATTTCTTAAAATGATGGTCCACCGCAATTCTTTTTAATCTATAGTAACTAATAATGGGACTTTTATGATATATTTGCTCAGGAATATTTAATTAATATTAATGGATTAAATGCAACATTGTTTTCTATTGATCGAATACTATTATGACACATAAGTCAAATGAAGTCTCATATTTGTTCATTTTCTATATTATTCATTCCATCTAAACACCAATCAATCTGCCCTTTCAGTGGACGGGATAAGAGGTTAGGAAAGGAAATATTCTTTGATACATAACTGATGTTGATTTTTCTTATTTTCGTCATTCAAACTTGTCTATGTAGGCAGATATTTTGATCATAGGAAAACTGTTGACAATTTTCCATTTCATTTGCATAATTGTTTGTATATTGTCTATACAAAAGATTCTATCATCCGTTCTAGGATTCCTGTGTTTGCTTAAAACTGAGTTTTGGTTCCTTTTCCAGTGAGTTCAACTACCCTCAACTGATCATACTGTTTAAATTGGATACTAGGTGGAGGAGCTTCAATGTTGCAGTTTACTTGATTTCTTGTTCCATTTCTCAGTGAAAAACCCAACTGTATTTGGGCCATGTTTTAGGCGCTTTTGCTGGCTTATTATATTAGATTGTTGCTTTTTCTAGCATTCAAATGTGGAAAAAAATCTGGACAAGGCTATAAGCAGAAGTACATCAGATTATGAAATAAGTTTCTCAGATCCCTTCAGTGTTGTGTGCTTCTTTAATAAGACTCTATCTATATACTCTAGTCCATTCCTGATACGGGTAAATTATCTATTTAGTCCCTGAATTATGTGGATGCAATTATTTTAGTCTTCGAAATATCTGAAAATTCATTACTTGTAATTTAGTCCCCACTAGAACAGGGATTGAATTGTACATTATTAGGATATTCACAGAAGATTAGTTTCGAACGAGTAACGAATTTTCGGACACTAAACTTAACATGTCCAAATCAGCGACTAAAAATAACTGCCTATTTAATTTAGGGATTAGAATGTTAGTCTACTCAAAAATTGTAATACCATACATTATTCACTGGGATTGATATGGGCTGATAAACTGACTATTTTCTTCACACAGCCCTGAATCTTTGGGGAGGGAGAAGTTTAAAGGGGAAGGTCTATGAACTTTTTTATATTTTTATTATTAGGTCTTCTAATCGACACATGAAAATGAAGTTTTTTATAACTCAACCAGATCAATTTGTCATATGTTTATGTTGAACGGGGATTTTTGGTTTTCTAATCGACAAATGGTCAAATCTTTGAGCTAATATACTTTAATGCATTGAATCTTTGAGCTAATATTCTTTTTTTCCAATTTATAGTCTCTAAATTTTTTTTTCTCTATTTTAGTTATTCAAAAATTGTTGTTAT